>CM053790.1:43776693-44019193 GCA_028749045.1 Cupressus sempervirens
AGGGTATCCTATCACTTGGTGGATTATCCTCTTTGTGATCTTAGTAGGTCCATTTTCCAACCATATGAATTCATCATGTATTCTGCTAAGTATGATATTAATCTATTCTATTTTGAATACATTAGGGAAATCCAGGGCATGAGTTAACCCTTTTCTTTCTACAATTTTGTTCTCTTTCCTCAAAGCTTCATATACACACAATTCTCTATACAAATCTCTAATTTTCATGTCTTCAATACCTTCAACCTTACAAGTGTAACAACATCTAACATCATTTATCATTAAAACTTGTGGTGGTATCATTGATAATGCAGCAAATGGATCTCCCTTATATGCTATCTTAGGAATAGCTTGGAAGGATGGTTGTCTAATTTCATTACTGATCAATTACACATTAAAAACTTATTTTCCCTCCTTCCTAACATTTACAAAAGAACTAGATTCCATTTTATGTAACTAGGGTTTGCAATAATTCAAACAATGTAATTCGATAATCAATAAATACCTTATAAATCTGATGAATGATGAAAAGTAGCAGCTGAAACTAGTTTGCAAATACTTGAATCTTTCTCCTTAGTTTTCCTTATGCTCTTCGTGCACTCCTAAATCTATGATGGATGCAAATGAGTCAAAATTTGACTGTATAACCCTTGATATTTGGTAATAAATACTTAATGCTTATACAACTATAATCTTGACTATCATAGGATTTCCACTAACTTGGATTACACATGATTTCCATTATGCTCAACAACTACAACGAGCTCGGCCACTACTAACATAATTCCATCACTTGGAAAAAGAATGAAAATTAATAAAACTATAGATTTCTTCTAGGTTCTAACCAATACATTATATTTTAATTCATGCATATATTATCTTTTTAGAACTTAGATTCTTGGAACTAAAATATGAAATAACTTTAAAATATTAGTCCCATACATACCTTTTTATTTCCTAGTTGGTGTTGATGTGATCACCTGATCCATTGGATGAAGTGACCTCATATAAACTTGATATGCTGCAATCTTCCTTATTCTTCCATGATTTTTTCATCTACGCTTTGACCTTCTCAATATTGGCCTTTTCTTTTCCTTTAAATTGTTACCATTACTTAGTGATGGCAATCTAGTTGGACAATTTATGCTAATATGACTAGTCTTCAAACAACTTAAACATGTAGTCTCACTCAACCATCTATTGCAGTTCCCTCTAAAATGTGTTCTAATAAAATTATACGGAACAAGTCCATACTCTTGACAATAGTGACAATTGCTCCTTCTGTTGTAGTCCCAATGGTAGGATTTTCCATTTTGTTGTACCTTTCTCTTCTTGTTTGATGTCCAACTAGAATTAGATCTACATTCATATGCTTTATGTCCATAATCCTAATAATTATGGCAATATCCTTCAAATCTTTATGTTCTTAAGGTTTTGGTCTTGTAGTCATGTGCCTGGTGTCCTTTCTTGTTGCACTTATGATAGTAACCCTTGAATTTTTTCTTAGAGTTCTAATTTACATTGTTGCTCCTAAAAACATTTTTTGTATGCTAACTTTCCACAATTATGACAAAAGGGTTTATAGTTCCTATCTTTATTGTTTCTTTGTTCACCACTTTTAGAGGATTTTCCTTCCTTAATGCTAGTGTATCCCAATTGAGAAGTATCATTGTTAAATCTAGGAGATCTCATCAGTCTCTCAAATTATTTGATGGCTTCACTAGGTTTGTGGAAACTTTCAATAAATTCCCTTTCTTTTCTCAGTTCATTCCTCAATTTTTCTTTCTATAGTCTTAGGGTTGTTATCTCAACATCCTTTCCATTCAATTCATTATTGACAATGATTAATTAATTCATTGTATCCAATTGCATGTTAGCAATCCTTTATACCTTAGATGTCTTCTCATCTAGTCTATTGGTTAGTGTCCTTTTGTAATCTTCAATCATGACCTTTTCTTCCTTAGCTTTCTTTTTATACTTGGTCACCTCACATAGAAAGACTCATTGGAAATCTTGTTCTATCTTAAGATTTCTAACCTCTTTGGTTAGGGAACCATTCTTTTCCATCAAATCTGCAACTATTGCATCAAACTCACTTGAGTTTCAATCTGCAAACAATTTAGTAGTGTCTTCCTCTGGGTAATGTGTGTCATTTTTCTCAATAGCTATCTCTTTCCTTCTCTTCATTAAACATTATAGTTCATCTCTTGCTTCCATGAGTTGGTGTAGTGAAAGTTGGATTTTAATATTTTGGTTCTCAATAGTCTTTCCCAACTTGTAGACTTCCATCTTCAAGATCTTTCCTCAAAGATATAAAGATTTCCTTTTCCAAATCACAAGGCTCTGATACCAATTGTTAGAATTAACAATGGGAAAGTAAATTCTCAGGGGGGTTGGGGGCAGCTCTAATTCTAGACATGATCTACACTTCAAAACTTTAACCATAAAATATTCACTACACATACATCTTACATTTTAACATGCAAACTGAAATAGCTAACTATACATGTTCATCCATAGCATGAAATAAATAACACATAACACAATATGTTTCTTACCCAGAAACCCTTGAATGAGAAGGTAAAATTAGAGTTGTAAAGTATATCTAATTAAGGATACAAGCATTTGATCATATAATATGATCTACCTTGTGAAAGGTTTATCCTATTAGAGGCTTACAAAGTTTGTTAAATCTTACCCTGTTAAATAATTTCAAAACCCTGCTAAAAGTGTGCCTTGTTAGAGGACTTAAACTTGCAATAAAAAAAGAACATTGTTAAAGGATTTACAAAAACCTGCTAAGACTACTCAATTAAGATATTTTCATTGATTCACCTTTTAGAAGATTTTAGCTTTGATCCTTTAATTAGCACCTCTCTTTTAGATATCATATCTCCTCTTTCCTAATGTGTACTTGATCCTCCTAATCAGATGTATCTCTTTTGTCCTTTAGCTACTCTACTCTATTCTCTCTAACTGATTTTGTAATTCATATTTTTGTCATAAAATTCATAGTCACCATGAATTATCTCTTTACATTTTTCATTCAACCTTCTCCTCTCATCCACACATTAAAAACTCTTTAGGGTTTTTCCTTCCTTAAGAAGACTTAAGTGGGCTAGGGTTAGGTAGGAACCAACGATTGTGATTCATCCATTTTTTCTCTTAATACATCCCCTATTTTGATTGGTTGCATGTATTTCATAGGGCTTCTCAATATACCTTCATATATATCTTTCAAAATCCTAAAAAATTCTTAAGTTGGCCAAAAAATGGGCTACATAGGAGTTTGTGATATTACAAACAACTATGCCAAAAACTATTTACTTAGCACTTAAAAGCTCTAATGCTTAGAATTCACTCTATCCTTAATGTTGTAACGTGACTCCTGAATAACTCAACATCCACTATTTTACACAACATCTAAATCACTCAACATATATGACTTTCTCATCACTTGAATGACTTAATACATACCATTTTCTTGGCACTAACTATGTATATTGCTCAACTTACACTACTTACTTGGCAAATACCAAGATCTTTTAAGTAATGACTTAAGTGTTTTATCATCACCTTGTCAACACCAAAATGAGATCAAAAATATGTACCAATTGAACTTTGAAATAGTTCAAACAACTTAGATCTAATCATTAAGTAGCTCAGTCTCTATAGCAACTTATCAGTAACATAAACTTACAATCCACTGTCCCAATAGTAACAAACTTGAAAAATGTCACATATTAAATATAAAAACATCTCAAATGACATCCACTTAAGTAAAACACCAAAATTTAATGTGGAAACCCAATTTGGGAAAAGCCACCAACAACATGTCATTAATTTTTCACTATTTTGAAGCCAGTTTTGTTAGGAGCCAACCCTATTAAAGGTTATAACATACATTGGGTGTGACCCTGTTAAATGATTTAATCACCCTATTAGGAGTGACCTTGTTAGAGGAATTAAGAACATTCCATTAGAATTTCACCTTGATTAAAGGATTTTAAAATGACTATTAGGTCAACCTTGATTAAATATTTTTAGCTAATACAATGATTAGAAACTAATAATAAGTTGATTTGAATAAATGAAACTCACTTTAAAAATACATATCAAAATTTCATACAATAACTATTTCATTGATTGGCCTCTATTATCATCTCCATCATTGATTCTCTTGGAAACCCTTCAAGCAATCACCCTTCACGTTAATTTTTCACCATTCAACCTTCTACTCAAGTTGAACAATCAAATGAGTCAACAACTACTTTAACCTTTCTAGGTCTACTAACCTCTATAGGTTAATCCTTATGCCTTCTTAAATAGGTATCTTGATCTTTTTCCACTTAAACACCTTCATTGATCTTAGGGTTAGGTCGAATTCATCAATTCCTTCCATCTTTTCATTTCCTCCTTCTCCTTCTAGAAACTTATCCAAACTTCTCTTTGAATCCATGCATAGATACACTGAAACATAGTTTCCCTTGCAATAAATATTCCATCTCATCAATCCTTATCTTAAACATGCTTTACATATTCCAAGATTTCAACTATGTCATCCAGGAATCTCATTTCCTCCGCAAACTATAAAATGCTAACACTTGGCCAAAATTATGTTCCTCGGCCTCATTCATCATTAGATAACTCGGTCATTACTAAACTGTCTTGCTAGATTACATTGACTTTTCTTGGTCCATTTATTGGCACCTAGTCTAGCTTTTATGATACTTTGTCTTTTATTGGCACTAGGTTGAAACTAAATTTTCTTAGCTTCTACTATTCACTCAGTTGACACCAGCACAACTCAACTTTAGAATAAGTTCCTCAATCTTCTATTTTGAAGCTTGATTAAGCCTATGTATTTGTTCCTCATTGATCATCTCTTCTAGGCTTTAACACAACTATCTTCTCCACTTAGTGTAATGATTAAACAACACATTATCCTGTTAAAGTCCAATTGATCAAGTTCCCATTATAATTTCCATATAACTCAACCTTTCCACTAGGTCCTCTTCATCAATAATCTCAATATGACACTCTACTTAAGTAGCAACTATCTCACCAATAAGGTTTGACATCAATGAAAACATAATAATTTTTCCAATTGTAGTTTCCAATAGTTCTCTTATAATTACAACAAAGTTCTCATTTAGGGTGGACTCTAACATGTTTTTTTTTGCATTGAATACCCTAAAATCATGGAACATTCATTTGTGCCTTAAGTCCTTTAGTTAGGATACCTTTAACTTGGTAAAAAATCTAACATGTCTCTCCTAAATCCCTTCACTAGGTTGCACTTGTGTCTTTTTAATCTTCTAATAGGGATAAGCTCTTGACTAGGAGCACTCTAGAAGGGTGTAAGATTCATATGCATCATCTCACAACCATGGTTTTCAACCAAATTTGGTTTCCACAAGATATATATGTGTTATGTGATGCTATCTTTCTTTATTGAATAATCTATTATTTATCCACTAACTGTTAAAACCAAAGACATACATAGAAAAAAACCAATTAAGTGTTAAAGTTTAAAGTTATCATTACTATACTGATTGTCCCCCCTCCCTCTCAGTATATTCATTAGGTTGTAAACCAATAGTGAACCTAACCTCAAGCCAACAACTTGTTCAACAAAAAATCTTGGACCTCAAAGGAAATAAAAGAGACCCAACTAAAAACCCCTTGGCATAAGGAAAAATAAAATTATTTCCAAAAACTAACGATCTCCAAGAATTTTTCACCCATCCATTAAGATCTATCAGAGAAGGTTATAAACCAAAAAATTCTAAAAACTAGCCAACAACATTGGTAGAAGTCCACACTATCCACCAAATTATGGACACAAACCACAACAAGGGAGCTATTTCCACAATAAAGAGGTTGATATTTCCCTTTGTAGGAAAAGAATTGAAAAATATAGATCTACAAGAAAATATTCTCGATTAGTACAAAAAAGAGGTTTTGATGGGGTCCCCCTATAATGTTGGCATTAGCATATCCAAGAAAAGTTCTCCTGAAAAGGTTCCCAATGAGAACAAGTTGAGTGACACTGGAATTAATTATTACCACCTCAATAGAAACCCCCACACTAGCAATAGGACCAGTAACATTGAAACATCCTAAACCACCAAAAAATATCTTAACAAGAGCTCTTTTGGAGCATAAGTCCCTGCCTATTGGAGAAAATAGAAGGGAAAAAATAATTAAAAAATCATGTTAAAAAGTATTTATTGAATAGCAATATCATAGAATAAAGTTAATGTTAAATGTATAGATTTTATAGCACATAGGTAAATTATTATTAAAACCCATACATATGAATTATGGATGTTAATGTTATAATTCTGTCGGATAAATTATATTTTATATATATGAGATATATAATATATGACAATGTTATATATGGAATAATTAACTTTTATATATATATATATATTTCATTATAATATATTGAGAGTATATTATTGTGTTATAACTATAACTAATGTAACTTAATATATTAAAAAGACATGTCTCTTCAAGAGGCATGCCTCTTCATATCATATATATATATATATATATATATATATATATATATATATATATATATATATATATATATATTCATTGGAATAGTAACTTGAAAAACACATAAAACTCCACAAGTGCTATTACAAGTTCAAATCCTCTTTCACTAACACGGTATTAGAGCAAGTTCCCTTCTTGCCTATAAGGAATGTAATGTCATAGACTACAATAATCAATGATTATGCTTATGATGGAAGACTAGAGTATCCACTAGATCAACCTCCTTACCTTCATTGATTGTCATCTAAATCATGAAATAAATAACAAAGATTATTGATTGGTGATAAGAAATGTATCATTGACATTCACTATTGTGTATATGATACAAATAATGTCATAGGATGGGTGATGATCAATCACATATTGACTATTTTTGATATCAATGTCAAAGTATCTTCAAGTATCAAAGGCCCGATTCTCATGAAAAGTGTTGTAGAAGACCTGATTTTTACATCTAGAAATATTTATTATAATGACAATGTGAAAATTACCACTCAATCAAAGTGGGTCTTGGTTCTAGGCATCATGTATCGACTTCTCCCCTGTGCAAGAAAGATTATAAGGTCTAGGGAATGCTATAGTTAGGTCTTTGTGTATTGTGTAAGAGGTGGATTAAAATTTTACAACACATAAAGACCCTATTGTTAAGGTACAAAAAGCTTCCATGTGGATTAGTCTATGGATGGTACAAGGGGAGGTGACCATTGGATAGGAAAGAGGAAGAAAATAACATACATACACTTACTCTAATTGGATCACAATACTCCAGCAAGGCGATTGAAAGGAACGTCATCAAGAATAACTCGACATTCATTCCAAAGGGAATTTTTGGAGGATAGATTGGAAAGAAGTCTCAGTAGAGAAACCAAATATCTGCCACAAAATTAGGAAATGGATCATAGGAATACATAATGTGGGTCAAAAGACACTCAATCCTGAGGGTTGACAAGCCTCCACTTGGTTTGGATGTTGAACAATTCAAACGAAAGACAACTTGCATAGATATTCGTTTGAAATAAGCAAACATACTGAACAATCCAAGGGAAAGTAGCAGGGGATCTCATCTACCTGCATGCAAAGACCATCAATCACCAAGTGTGGGAAAGACTTTGAAAAGAACATACCAATTTAAGTGCTAACATACACCAAGTATTAATTAAGGGTTTCAGGTACCAAGCACATTAAAGCCACAACGAATACAAGAAATACCTTATCTATACATGGATATTCATAAAACCTAAACCTAATATCAAAGAATTCGGAGAGCTTATGGGAGGTACATGCAAAGACCTATGAAAACTCTTTATTTCACAAGGGAAGATATTTTTAGTGAAGGTATTACATGAAATGGAAAGTGAAGGTAAGTATGATTATTTAAGTGAAAGAGTATCAATTCAAATAATCTATTTATAATTTTACTCAATGTTAATGATAATATTAATTGGAACAAAATTCTAATAATATTATTAGGTATATGAAATAATTCATTATGGACAATATTGAATATAGATGTTATTTCATATAATAAGAATAAGTTAATTATATTGGTTGATGATAGTGATGAAATTATTCATTTCATATATTCAAGTGTGGATAATAACAAATGTTATTAATGTAAGAGGATAAATTGATGTGCAGATTTCTCTTAAGAATTTAGGTGATTCTAGATTTGGAAATTGATCACCTTAAGAAAATAATGTGTTAAAATATAGAATAAAAATATATACTTAGAAGATTGAATGCTTATATGCATATATATTCAAAGTATATATTTTGGATTTCTATCTATATTTTATTCAAATGGTCTTCTATTATTTGAGTATTCTATTAGTGTCTCTCTTATTATTTTATGTATTATAAGAGCTATGTGCCTTAATCCTTTCCTTCGAGAATGTTCATGCAGGAAAAAGAGGGAGTAGATATGATTTTGTTAAACTTTGGTGAATCCAACCATATAATATGCAATGTTGTTGGCATACTTATATCTTCAATAATATAAGAGTGGGTATCCAACATTGTAAGGGGGTATGATAACCAATGTTCTATTCCCATTTGAACCATTCTTATATGGGAGCAGAAAAGACGTAGTCAAATTGTTTAATTCTTACATGGAGGCATTTCCTGATTTGATGCATATGGACCTTCATTGGAGCAACTTATATTATGATTATAGATAAGTATTTATTATCCTCGGGTATTACATGTATCTACTCATTGTAATCTCTCTCTTATTTTGTATTTCTATAATTACTATAAAGAGCTATTTTCCTTGATCTTTTCCTTTGTCTCTGAGGATGTTCTTGCAGGAAAAGAAGATTGGTACATTAGGTATGCTACCAAATATTGTGTAGACTCTATCTTATGATAGTAGCTCCCAAGAAGTTGTGACTTAGGATTCACGAATCATCTGATGATTAGGTTGGATAATGTGAGTTTCTTGAAGCAAATATCCTTGATGAGTGAAATTATGAGAGGGAGTCTGATAGTTCATTAGAGGCAACCTTGGAAAAAGAGAGGGAGCAAAAAATAAAAATGCTTAAATAAAACTTTTGATGATATTGGTTCAAAAGGAGTAGACCTTGTTGATGGATTCAACACTAGTTGGAAACTATAATAGCTAAAAGACTATGATTCATGGTATAAAGTCTCATGTATGTAGACTGGAAGACTTTATGCTATCAGGATACCCATTGAACTAGGGAAGCATGACATGACTTTCTACCAAGAGATTAGAAGGATGATAATAGATTCAGAGGAAGTCTGATATTTCATTGGAGAGAACCTTGTGCTAAAAGGTCAAAAAAGTTGATATCAAACTAAGAGGGAGAAAC
This sequence comes from Cupressus sempervirens, assembly GCA_028749045.1. Classification (NCBI taxonomy): domain Eukaryota; kingdom Viridiplantae; phylum Streptophyta; class Pinopsida; order Cupressales; family Cupressaceae; genus Cupressus; species Cupressus sempervirens. Next base: position 43,786,095 of record CM053790.1, read on the forward strand.
CTTATTCTCTGATATGCTTATGGTGAATGTTGTGACAACACCACATGATAGTATTCATGGAGACTTCATGTGAACTTTTGATGTCATACATGTATGAGCCTATCCCCCGTGTACATCATGAAGAAGTGATGACTTTCAAATGATTATCACTTGTATTAGGAGAAGTTGTTGTAAAGTGACGTCCTTACAATAACTTGTAGAATGATTCATTTTTGTGAAATTGTTTCATGTAAAGGCTTTATCTTATAAATCAACAACTAGGTGGTTGATATCATTAATTTTATTATCTACAAGTTGCTTGTATAGATATATTTTTCGGTACATGGTGCATATCTTGCCTTGATATTCTGATAGGCCATTACCACATTGAGTACTTGGTGGATATCATTTAGTTGATGTTCTGATAGGCCATTACTTAGAGTATTTGGTGAATGTCATTTGATTGATATTTTGATAGGCCAATGCTCATGTTACCAAATATGATGGCAAATAGTAATTGGTGAATATCATATGTTGATATTATGATAGACCAATACTTACATGATATCATATTCTCGAAATCTTCTGATCAAAGATTTCTTATATGTATAATTTTTGAAATATTATCTATGGTGTAATATCTATGTGTTTTATCCTTCTTCATTAAGAGGGAGTGTTAATGTTATAATTCTATTGGATAAATTATATTTTATATATATGAGATATATAATATATGACAATATTATATATGGAATAATTAACTTGTGTGTGTGTGTGTGTGTGTGTATAATATTGAGTATTTTATTGTGTTATAACTATAACTAATGTAAGTTAATATATTAAAGAGACATGTCTCTTCAAGAGGCATGCCTCTTCATATCATTATATATATTCATTGGAATAGTAACTTGGAAAACACATAAAACTTCACAAGTGCTACTACAAGTTCAAATCCTTTTTCAATAACAATGGAAAATAAGTGTGTAACAAAGAAGTGTATAAAAAGAGAAAAATCATTGAATGAGTTATAGGACTCTAAATGAAGATTATATTTGATTAAACTACAAATCATTTTAATAATATATGCTACTATTAACTATTGTGATATTGGGAAAGAGATTTTATAAAATGAATATATATATATATATATATATATATATATATATATAAAATTTAATTATGTTATTTATATATGTATATTTAAAAATAAATAAAAAAATCAAAACTAAATACTCAATACAATATTATTTTTAAAATTACTAATTTACATGTTCAATATAATAATAATTAATATAATTTAAAAAACTAATTACATAAATATTATTATTATTTGCTTCCAATTTATGAAACAAGCACAATATTGATACATAAATATCTGTAAACCACATATTTATAACATTAAAAATAGACAGACCTTGATATTATTTCGTAGGTCAAAAGTGTATGTTAATAAAATAAAACAATGCTTCTTAATTAAGCTTACATATTATCTTATAAGCCTCTGTCATAATGTGAGATAACTTCAAATCACAGTCTTTTGAAAAGGTTGTTGTGATGAGTAAATTGAATGTTTGAGGGAGCCATCAAAGCAAGAAATGACACAAAGAGTTTCTTATAATGAAAATTTAATTACCATAGTAGACATGAGAAATCTATATGGGGTTTCATTCGCTCAATGATAAACTCACTAATAGATAGTAAATTCCTATTGCTCGATCAAATTGCCATCATATACCTCATTATTATTGTTTTATCCAGACAAGTAGCAATGTTAGGATGCAATTAATGTTCTCTACTCAAAGAGATAAATTTTTGAATTTTTGAATTTCCAAAATAGCATAAAACCCTAGGAAAATTACAATTGATCAATTGAAAAATAGAAATAAACTAACATAAATTAATTTAAAAATATAAATCTTGTCAAACTTTAGAACTTGAGTATTTTTAGAGTTGCATAAATTAAGTAGGGGTCTAGTGAAAATATTAGTACCCTACTTATATATAGGTAGGGACTAATAAAGGAATCCAACATAAGCATTATCCCACAACACACCAACAAGATTCTCAAAATAGTATAAGGGGACCCATAGTCTAGGATGTGTTGTAGGAATGGCCAATTTCAAAAAACTAGTGCATGAAAATAATAAGTAGTATTGACATCATTACTACAAGGGATAGTATCATTGGGAGAGTTATAGTAATCATATTGTATGTTTTTGATAAGATAAAATTGTTTTACAGGGACCTGAAACCCAAAAATAGCTATAGTAACATGGCTGAAAATAAGCAATTGAAGCCCAACTAGATAAAAACAAGTCTAACAACTGATAATAAGCGCAAGGCCTAGAGCTAGAAATAGAGGCCAACAAAAAGGCCAGAAAAACAACCTGTCTTTTAACAGAATATAACAAAATCCAGAACCAAAAGCCAAAAAAGATACAACAAAAAACAAAAAGACAAAAGAAGAGGGCTACTCTTCATTCTTCCTCTCGAGTTCATGCATGGCCTGGGCTGCCTCATAAGTCTTCTAGTTCTCCTCGACCATTTTCTCTTGGGCTTTCTGCGTATCCTAGTCCAAACTATTGTAGGTGATATCTATGGCCATATCATCATCAGAGTTGGCTCTACCTCTATCCTTACCATCCTCACCAACCAACAGGCCTCTGTCTTTAAGCACACTAGTTAAGGAGAGAATGTTGTCATTGATTGAATTGAGGAGAGTTACAATCTATTTAGCCAAGTTATGGTTGTAGTTTTCTAGATTCTTTATTTTCCTCTTAGCCAGACTAAATCTCTCCTCCTAGTCCTTCAAGTTCTCATGATCTGTATTCTTCTTGTTACACTCCAACTAACCAACCTTCTCTCTAACCTCTTCCAACTCATGATAAAGCCACTTGATTGATCTAAAATTATCAATCATGTTGTTATGAACATTGTTCAAAAGATTCATTCCTATCTCCCTAGCATTATCAATAATAGCCACAATAGCTAGGTTAATGAGCTCTTCAAGTCAGGGTCATTCTTGGTTAACCACCATAATCTAAGGATTCATAGCTTCTCTAAAAATTCCCATCTTCGTAGTCCTAACATTGAAATTCCTCCAAGCTTTTCTCCTATCTTTCGCTAGCACTTCCCCCCCTTTACCATCGATACCAGCCTTTTCCTTCTCATTAGGATGGGACTGGAGATGGACAGGGGGAAAAGGGAGAGGTGTAACTTCTAGCACCTAATTCAAAACCCTCTTATCATTCATACCATCCCTCTTCCATTTCTTCCCACCATGTTCTACCATTATCTCCTCTTCCTTCTCCTGGCCCTCATCATTTGAATCAATGTTCTCCTCATCCTCCATCTTGACCAGAGATTTTTTGGCCATGACCCCTTGGAATCTTTCTACTTGGGGTAATTGGAGAGGGCAACTTCTTTTCTTGACCCTTAATTTTCTTTCTAGATGAATTATTCCCCTCCCCCTCCGAGCTTATGCTCTAAATGTCATCAGAATCAGAAGAGTAGCTAGAGCTACCATTGTCAGCTTCCACTTATAGTGAGCGATTGTTGCTAATTGTCTATGATTTGAAGTGCTCATGAAATAGTAGTAACAATCCCTCATGCAAAGCAAGGTTAAGAATAGGTTTCTTCTTAAAACTAGACATTGCCTTACTCATAGAGGTTAATAAATAGTAAGGGAAAGAGATTTTTCTATCATGTTGAAAATGATTTAAAAGAACAAAATGATGGGTTCTTACTCGATCAAACCTAGGATTTAGAGTAATATATTCAATGAAAACATGCAAAACATACCTCCAAAGCTTCTTGATGGATTCCATTACATAAAACATCTCACTTTTAACTAGTTCATTCATTTCTTTAGTGCTCTTCACAAAATCCTTCATTGCATTGGTTGAGAGTATTTTATCCCTAAAAAACTTGAAACCCTCCATCAAAATCTCAGTAACCACAGTGACAACCTCCTCTGTGGTCATAAAAGAAACACCATTCACCTTAACCTTTCCATACTTCCACAAATTCACCATGCTATTGGTGACCTCAAGATCAAACCCATGAAGTTTTGCAATGTAATTTCAAACTCCTCCCTTTTCCAATTTTTCCCAAACTTTTCCCTTATTTGTCCATTTCTCTGCTTCCCCCACCAACTCCTTTCTTCAACATTCTCCCACCATCTCTTCACTTTCAACTCCTACAATTCTCATATACTCAGAGCTTTGCAACTCATTCACAGACAAAATATAAGCTCTATTTTTATGAAGAGCGCCAAAATATTTTACCTTATAGAAACACAGGTAGGAAATGAAAATTTTGACCCAAAAAATGTGTCAAAAAGATAATGATAACCTCAACTGCTTGCGATTTCCAAAAAAGCCTTTATGACTTGTACTCATTCTCCAAATTCCATAAATAGTCATAATTGCTATTAGATATCCACTGTACACCCCTGGATTTTTTCTAGGTCAATTAGAGTCTTGGCTTCTAGCAGAATATTCTTTCCCAATTGCCATGTAATCACTTTTTTGATTCCACAACTTTGTTGGCAAACCAATCTACTACAGGATTTGCTTCCCTGAACACATGTGACATGGATGCTTTCAAATTTAGCAAGTGTATCACATGTCTCTTCAATTAAATTGGAAATCAATCAAGATGGAAGAGTTTTTCCATTTATACAATCAATGATATCATTAGAGTCCCCTTCTAACCAAAATTTAGTTATTCCTATTTCAAAAGCTAGTTTAACCACATGACATGCTACTCTAGCTTCAACAAAATGATTGTTTTGGATTCCCAACGGAAGAGAAAAAGCTGTGACTCCCTCACCAAAGTCATTTCTTATTATTCCACCACTTCCTGAAGGACCTAGATTTCCTTTAGAGGCACCATCAAAGTTGAATTTACACCATCCCTTTAGGGGAAGAAACCATTTGGCTTCTTGTCTTTTTAGCTTCCTATCTTTTTCTTTCTCCATCTTTCTGCCACCAACTTCAATATCTCCCCCCTCTTTGACTTGATAGTTTTCCTTAATATTTTTATAAATCTTCTTCTCGAGAACAAAAGTTGGCTCCTCTCTATCTCTAAAAATTACATTGTTCCTTTCCTTCCAGATACTCTAGAAAAAGTGAGGTAGAATCCAAGTGCTTGATTCTTGCAAAACGGAAGAATTAAATAGACTTTTCCATTGACTAAAAAATTCCAGAAGATTATCTGACATACACTAGCTAATCCCCAAATCTTGGGTTAGGAAATCCCAAACCTCCCTAGAGTAATCACAATGAATGAATAAATGGTTTCTCGACTCTAGCTAGTTTTTGCATAAAATACATCTATTTGGCATAACATGCCCTCTTTTTATAAGATTATCCTAAGTGAGAATTTTATTCTGAAGGGCCAGCCAATAAAAGATATTGATCTTAGGTGTAAGACCAGGAAGCCAAGCTTTTTCCCAAGGGGGTTTCTCCCTTAAGAACCAAAGAGAGTTATAGCCAGAAGCAACAAAATAACTACCATTGGGATTATCCCCCCAAATCACTTCATCTCTTTTGTTATTTAGAACCATAGAGTTTAACATTATCATAATCGATTTCAGATCCTCAGATATGAGGGAAAGATCTATCCATCCCTGCCCAGTCCTACAATTGCTAACTTTCAACCCAAATTGTCGAATACATTCATTCACCCAAACTTCATAAACAAGATTTTTGATAAAGGGACCTTGACATAACCAACTATCAAACTAGAACTGGATATCCTCCCCATTTCCCAATTTCCATGAAACTTTGGCCCTTGCTAGATCCCTAGCCTTCATAATACAATTCCAAATGACCGACGCTTTAGGAATGTCCTCATTATTAAGAATAAAATGAGAAGAAAGCCTTCTAATGTATTTTTTTACCAAGATATCTCTCCATTCTCCAATGCTGTTAAAAATCTGCCATAATTGCTTAGCTAGAAGAGCCTTATTGAGATGGGTTAACTTCCTAATGCCAAGACCTCCATATCTCTTAGGGAGATAAACATTTTCCCAAACAACAAGAGGATACCTTTTTCTCCCTTCAAGACCAATCCCTAAAAAGTCTCTCTAAGTTTTTTCCATTTTCTCAGCAAATCTCACTGGAATCACAAAAAGACTCAAAACATACATTGGCAAGTTCTGTAGAGTAGATTTGACCGGTGGACATTTACTTGCCTGGCTGAGCAAAGCACCTTTCCAACCAACCAACTTTTTACTGAATCTACCCAATATCCCATTTTGGAAGGAATCAGGAGGAGAAGAATCCAAAGGAAGCCCAAGGTAAGTAGAGGGAAGCTTTCCCACTCCACAACCAAGGATCCTACCAATTTTTCTCTGTCTGTCTTCTAGGGTATTACCAAAGAATATCAAGCTCTTATCTCAATTAATTAGTTTCCCTAACCCTCTAGTGTAAATATCAAGGATCTCCTTCATAGCCTTTGCCTCCTAAATAAAAGCCTCCCCCCCCCCCACACACCCCCCCCCCCCCCCCCCCCCTCCCAACAAATTGCTAGTGGGAGAAAGGATCACACTTAGAGGAAGGCTTGATCCCCTTGAGTCTTCCTTCCTTATTTTTTTCTCAATAAGCCTACCAATACATTTAGTCAAGATAATGAAAAGGATAGGCAAGAGGGGATCTCCCTATCTAAGACCTCTAAAAGGTTTAAAGAAGTCTAAATGAGCACAATTAACCAAAACAGCAAGAAAAGAGGTTGAAACTAGCTAAGAGATAATCTTATAGACTTTTTGATCAAAACCAAAAGCCTAAAGGACCAAACCAAGAAAAGACCAGTCAACCCGATCATAGGCTTTAGAGAGATCTAGTTTTGGCAGCATACATTCATATTTACCAGCTTCCATAGAATGAATTACTTCATGAACCATCATTATCTAATCTAAACTCTATCTTCTAGGGACAAAACTAGTTTGTTGTTGTGATATAATCAGAGGAAGAATTTTTAGCATCCTTGAAGTTAGCACCTTCAAGATAATCTTATAAAAAGAGTTGCATAAACTGATAGGTTTGAACTTATCCAAAGAATTAGCCCCAAGAGATTTAGGAATGAGGACCAAGAAAGTGGAATTATTCTCCTTAAGAATACTTCTTGCTCCAAAGAACTCCTAAATAGCCTTCACCACATCTTCCATAACCACTTGCCAGTAAATTTGAAAAAAGAAGGTAGGAAACCCATCCAGGCCTGGGGATTTATCAACAAGCAAAGAAAAAAGAGCTTCTCTAACTTCTAGAGCATTAGGAATAGCCATAAGCATTTTATTGTGTTGGGGTTGGATAATTTGAGGAATGCATGAAATAATATCATCCTGGTCCACCCTTGATAACAAGGGGTCCCAAGACAGAAGAGAAGAGAAGAAAGACACTACCTCAATAGAGATATCATTCTCTTTTGATAGCAAAACCTACCCCTTCTTGATTCCAAAAATTTCATTATTATCTATATGCTTAAGAGTGGTAAGGTGAAAATACTTTGTAATCTGATCTCTGTCCTTGAGCCAATTTATCCTTGATCTTTGTCTCCAGAACTTTTCCTCCTTACTAATGATATTATGCAAGTTTGAGAGGATAGTCAACTCAACCTCTCTATTTAACTCATTATAACCTTCTTGCTAAATATTGTCTTGAATTAAAGTTAATTTTTTAGACAGATCCTCCTTATCATGAAAGATATGACCAAAATCCATTTTGTTCCATACTTTTATCATCCTCTTCACATTACTCAGCTTTTTGGTAACTTTGAACATAGCAATACCTTCCACATCAATCCCCCACTAGAATTTCACTTTTTCTAATAGATCTAGGTGAGAAGTCCACATTTTTTCAAACCTAAAAGGAAAATTCCTTCTTGGTTCAATAGGAACAATCGAAAGGGAAATAGGAGAGTGATTAGAGCCAACTCTAGGAAGCAGAGATAACTTACAAGAGAAAGTCTGCAGCCAATCAGGAGAAATTAACACTCTATCCAATCTGACCTAAATACACTCCTATCCAATTCTTTTGTCAGAACAAGTAAAGCCACCTCCCATAAGATCCAGATCCAAAAAATCCAAGCCATTTATAAAACTAGAGAGATCCTATTTACCATCCCAATCTGGTGCCAAACCACCCATATTCTCCTCATCCACAAGAAGAGTATTGAAATCTCCCATTATAATTCCTTTCCTTAAGTTACTAGTTTGCACCAACTCTCCTACTTTAGACCAATAATTCTTTGTTTATTTTTTATTGTTAGGAGCAGATAAATTCAACAAAAACTAGCTTTCATTAGAATACATATGATAGGCTCTACAAAAGAGAATGTTAGCATCATTATATTCTAGTTCAAATCTAAAATGCTTATTATCATACAAAGTCACTAGCCCTCTAGATGCACCCTCTGAGTCTGAAGCTTCACCACTCATGATGTGACTAAATTTAATGTTCCCCAAACTCTCCTTTATCTTTTTTTCTTGGATCATCAATATATCTAGTCTCTGATCTCCAATCATGTTCCTTATAATTTCCTATTTGTGGGCACCATTTAGTCCCCTTATATTGCATGAAATTATCTTCATTTCACAATAGTAGAACACTCCAAAAGAGTTCTCTAATGCCCATCCTCCAAACATCTTCTAGTCTCCTCCTCTCTGGCTTGCTTTTTAGATCTTCTACCTCTTCTAGCCACTGTTCCCACATTTGGTTTGCTACTGCTTCTAATCTCAACTAACAAAGCCATAGAAGGCTCTCTAATGTTTCTCTTATTAGGATTTGGAGATAAATAGGCTTCTTTCTCCAATTCAGTATCTAGTAACCTAGAAATAGTTAGTACTTTCCTCGGGGTACCAGGAATATCCTCCCACTCAACATGATTACCCTTCTCTATCTAAAAAGTAGTTGTTGCATCAAATGCCCCCACAACCATCGATGGAAACTCTGACCCTGAATCCTATAGAATCCCTCTCTCAGATGCCTCCAAAACCCTTTCATTTCCTGCTAGTGAGAAAACAAGATTGTCCTCTAGGCCTTGAAAAATAATAAGATCTTTCTCTCCTCTAACCAAGACTTCTTCATTGGATATAGAGGAAACCTCCTTCCCAGAATCTGTAGGGTAATCATATTGTATGTTATAATTATATATATATGATTATTTGATTAGTACCACTTTGTGTTTTTATGCCATGTTATTTGGTGATGATTTATTAGTATGATTAGGAACAAAAAAACCAATCTTTTGTAATAGTTTGAAATTAAAGAAGTGGGATTTATTTAGTTATCTTAGGGTTGAATATTAGATAATAGGGAACTATAAAAAATTGGTGAGTCAAATGAATATATTAGTATGATTGGTAACAAACCAATGAGTTCTTCTATTTCTATGAGAGAAAAAAAAATTGTTTAACAAATTCACTTAAATCTCTATAGAGATGTAGTATATCATCTTAAATAATTTATCTTTTAGCCTTATGTATGTTAAGGTATACACAATTTTTGCATCTTAATGTTAAGAACAAAAAATGCACTTTCTAGGATATAACATTTGACTTTGGTCCCCCAAAAATATTCAAATTAGAATTACCTAAAGAAAGATATCTATGATGACATTGAACTCATCAAGACCTCAAATTTAAAAAGAAGACTCAATCAACTTAATGGATAAAAAATTGCTACAATTAGAAGTTAGGCACACTAGATCATAAATATAATAGCATTTATGATGCATAAATGTTTTTTAAGAGTAAGTTACACTTCTTCACCATATTGATCAATTTATGATTAATGGTATAATGAATCACAAGGAATCTTTTAATGGAAATAATAGAGCTCAATAATTTAGTGTAGTTTGTAACTATGAATATCTTATGACAAGGGTAGCGAATATGTTATTTTCAATTTATGGATTCATGTTGAAATTTGGGTCTAACATTTTAGTTGGTTTTCTATCATGATTTTTTTTCTTACTATTCATCATTTTTTGTATTTCCTCCACATTTATTCTCCCACTCCTCAAGTTTATTGTTTGATAGTGTAGGTATTGTTATATTTATTATAAAATATCAAGATCCATATGTCTCTATAATATTTTTTGAAGGTTTGAACATACATCTATATTATGTTGCTCTTTCTATTGCTAAAATTTTAACTAGTTTGAGAGTTAGAGGCTAAGTTTTCTTAAAGTATATTTTTTATTTATAATGGTAATTAAGTTTTTGAAGGGACTCTAAAACCTTTTATGAATAGATTTTTGCAATATTTGAGACCCTCAAATAAATAACTACAAAATATAGATCAAAATCAAACAAAATCCCCACAAGCATCTTAAAAGCAACAACCTAAAAGAGACTAAACAAAGAAAGTTGGGTGTGTGCACCAAGTTGGTATACAAATTAGTGGACACTGATCCAAAAATAAATAAAATCTTCAATAACCCAATCGGGTTATGAATAACTCGATTGGGTTATTTTGAATTTGAAAAAGTGTTCAAGCTTGGTATCTAAGCATGACCTTTTATAATTTAATAATAACTCAATTAGGTTATGCAACTATTTGGTCTATTAAAAATATATAGTTCTATAAAACCTGATCGAGTTTAATAAGAATATATATTTTTGTTGAAACACGCAACCATGGGAATTTTGATGCCTACAAAAATAGAAACAACAATGATTGGAGGAAACAACACAAACCCAATCGAGATTTGAAGTTTTTAATGATATTTTTAGCATTTTTAAGCATGACCCCATAAACAAGGTATTTGTTCAAGTTTTTTCTCATTTATGTTTCTATTTGTTATTAAATTAAGGTTTATAAATTTTTTTTTGTTTTTGTTTTTAATTTTAATATCAGATGTATCAGAGAATCCAAGAAAATGAGCTAGAGCTAAAAGACCACCTCCTCCATAAATAACATAATCAACTCCAAAGCATAAAACCCTCAATCAACTATAGAATAACCACAAGCCCTCTACCTACTACAACACAACCACAAAACCCTCTACTCAATACGACACAACCATAAATCCTCCACTCAATGTTCTCCCTCAACAACCATGACCAATTGTAAACCCTTTGTATACCCCATTAGATCATGTAAATACTACCCAAGAGGACCTCATCAACTACCTTACACAAAATAACTCTCACATTTTTCAAATGGCCAATAGGTTGAGGTAATCTAGTCTTGGTCAACACTCAACCCTAGCAGATACACTAGAACAAATGGCCAAAAGTGAAAATTAGGTATCTAGGGAGGTTACAATATGGGGGTCATGTAGGGAGAGTGTCATGCATTTTACGACAATGGGTTATCATATCATTACGTGAAATAAAAGGACATAAATAAAGGTGTGTTATTTTCATTGATCCTATTACTAGAAACTCCCTAGAAGAAACTACTAAAACTTTTCCCTATTCATTGGTACAATCATCCTAGGATGAGATTAGTTTTTTGGGAAATGTTTTATATGGTATTTGACCAACCACTATGTAATAATTATGAGGAGCCTTTATATTTTTTGAGAAAGCTATACTGTGAGTAGCAAAAATACTTTAACATCTACTAGTTCCAAGGTAGAGGGAAAGACTTTGCATAAAATATACCTAGGGTCCTTAGGGTGGTACTAACACATGAATTAAAGCATACAACATGAAAAATCATGTGTCATGTTGTGGTCCTAGCAATTTTAAAGGAGTCTATTGATTTATAAACCCTTCATGCAAATGCATCATTCAACATGGAAGGTAATTAGCTATGAGAGTGGATTATCATCACCTATGACACCTCCACCATCATTAGATGCACAATTAGGGTCATCAAAACCTATGCTATCTCTATCACTATCACTTGCACCACCAATATCATCCAAAATTATGTCACCTACATCATCATCACATGCATCATTAGAGTCATTGGGGCCTAATCAGCATATGTGTTTTATTTGTCAGCGTATATGTATGGGGAAAATACTAAGGAAAGCTAGGATGGATTGGTATTACACCTATTTATACATTACAGGAAGACTTGTTATGCGTCTAGAGCTGAGGATTTGATGCTCACAGATGATTTGATGATGATGGTCTTTGGTGGAGATCAAACACAAGCTTTTTTATTTGAGTTTTCACATGTTATTGATTAGTCACCTAAATATTATAGAAGTAAATAAGTTTTTATTTTATAGAACACTCTAGATTTATATGTGAATAATATGAAATGCAAGGTGCAACAAGTAGTACAAGAACACTACACAGTACTCATTCCACTAGACATACAAGGTTAGGAGTAGAAACACCCAAGGTAAAGTTTTAAAAATATTCGTAAAAATACAATAATACATTGGTTTCTAAATATTGTTTCTTAGTTTCTATGACACTAAGAATACAAAGTTCCCTCAACCAATCTACTAATTCCTCACAGACAAGACCTTTTAATGGTCAAAACTCTCATGTTGATTTTGGTATCCATATAAATACATTAATCAAGGGGTGTGACAAAAAACCAACATTTTTTTTCATAATACCTAATGACTTAATTATTGCTAGAATAGAATACTACCACAAAATAGAAACAAAGATCCACTCATGTATTTTTGTAATCAAAAGAATCTCTTTGTATGTATTATTAATGATCATAATGTAGCTTCATCATTTGCTAAATATTAGTGCAATTGCTTTAGATCTTCCCACCACTCCAAAAAAATTCCATTTAATCCCTTTGCACTTTCATACTTAGGGGCACCTCTTTAACAAATCTTAAAATTATTAGATGAAATGTCATAACACTTAAGCCCTATAGAGAACTATTGCAGAACCCTTTGGTTCAACTATAAGGAACAATAATTGAACTCAATGGATTCACAAAAGGATGGTACTTCCTCAAGAAATTGGGATCAACTTAAAGGTATCAATAGAGAACCCTAACATTTTGAGAAACTTAGGCAACACCAATAGTTTACTTTTGAACAAGTACTCTTCCTTTGAATCTTCTACCCATGATTCACCAAATCGCCAATTTTGATTTCAAACTTAAATATTATCCTTAGGAACAACCCTTACTCCCTTGATTGACCCAATATTTTTTCCCCCCTCCAAATGTGGACTATGATATTTCTATTTGTCATAACACCCTTCAAATAACCTACATTCAACTTCCTTGGCCATACTTGATAGTTTTTTAACACCCAAGACCATATTTCTCTTTCTATGCACTAATATATTTGGGCCTCATTTTCTACAACCATTTTTAATGGAGGAGGCTCATTTAGTGTAAATTAGTAATTTTTTTGCATTTTTTCCTGATAGCATCACAATTTTGATGTCATTTATGTAGACTATTGTAATTGTGATGTCCATGGGATAAAATTACATAAAAAAATTCCCAAATTTATTTTACATTTTATCACATGAAAGCATTGCCAAAGCTCCACACATGGTGAGATGCAACATAGCTTACAAACATTTTCATTGGAGAAGTATTGTCATTAGGTGAGTATAGAAGCAGCATGAGTTCCCTCTAGGTTGGAAATAATATTCTCATAAGCAAGGTGAAAGCCCTCCAGATTGCATGAGTAACCTTTGTTGCATTTGAAATATCTAGTTCATATAGCTAGCTTGATCAAGAAAGGTGGAGAAGGGTGGAGAAGTGTATTGTTTAGGAACCTTAATTAGGTTGTTTTTTCATAAATATCTCCCAACTATATTTTTCTTAGTTTATGTTTAATTATGCTTGATTTTTGTTTTTTTCTTTTCTTTTTGATAGGTAATGGACTGAAGCCTAGATTAATTATTATTATTTATTGAAATTAATTATTATTACACATTAACTCAAATGGATTTAAATCCAATACCTCCCCGATGAGAAGCTAAGAACTTACCATTGTGTTACAAGCTCTTGCCTCAACATTTGAGGTACTAGGTCAAAGCCAATAATGTTCTTTAACCCTTGGCTGTAAGCACTACAAGCAAGAAGCCCCATTATTTCACTAAGGGTCAAAGTCAATGCCTCTTAATTAAGAGCCACAATAGAGAGTGACCCTTTGAAGACTTGAATCTTGGTTGTAGGAAGTACTGATAAGAAGCCCCACCATTTCACCAAAGGCACAAGCCTTCTTTTATTTAAGTTTTTGCTATGTTCTTGTGCTATTATTTCCTGTGGAAGGATTTTGGGTATCTTTTATAAAATAGTAAATTGGTTTTAAGATGACCACAAAATATAGAAATGATACACTAAGAAACATACACCATCAATACATATATAGAGAAATAACATCAAATGGTAACAATCTGACTTGACTCAGCCAACAAACTAAACTATAGCTATAGCATCACTACTATCAACCAACAACAATTAAATATCCATGGGGAAAAAAAAATTTAGACTTAAGAGCTCAAACATGTTTTCTTCTTAAGCTAGACACTAGAATTAGGTGCCCAATCAGCAAATTTAATGCGTCACCACCCAATGTGAGAAGCTTGGCTTCCTCTAGAGAATGCAAACCACTCTCCAAGAAGAGTAGTGCAACCTTCATGACTCTTTAGGAAACATCTATGCTTGATAAAATACTCACCTTGTAGTTTCCTACCCACGAATGTTTTGTCTCCTTTGCTTGACCCTATTGGGAAACACCTATCTTAGGAACATGATCAAGAGATAGACAGGATCCAACAAAAGCATGAAATAGCCTTAGTGTCATGTTTGCACATGGTATGTGGTGGATGAGAAATCTCCAAACAAGTGAATTTTGTTTAATGTTTAATAAAATATCCTTTCCTATTTTTTTCTAAAGTGAATTTCTTAAAATGACATATTGAACATAGTAAAAAAATAATGACAATCATGATTAATATATAGATGATGAAAGAAATTCCTAGATGCTCAACATGTATAGTAGGGGAATCAATGAAGTAGGATGATATCCTTTTGCCGAGCCTTCTTGAGAAAACATGAAAGGATATGCTATGTTGGATTTTGCAAAAAAGCCATAATAATTGAATGCTTGGACAAGAAGAAATTAGAAGTCCTAGATCACTTGAAAAAAGAAAAGAAGCTAAATTAAATTTTATTTCAACTAAGGGTTTTTTTAGATCATTTGTCTCCATGATGCTTAGCTTTTTTTTGATTAATTCCATTTGTAAGCATTTTTCTTTATTACATTGTTAGTATTTTAATCTCTTTAAACAAAAATCAAACAACTACTTTTAGCTTATAAAGCTAGATGCAATTGTGCATGCACAAAAAAATGTGGCCCAAGATGATATGTACAAAGGATTTGAAAATGTTGGATATGCTATATATTTAAGATAAATTTCTTTAGTGGTAGTGTTTAACAATTTCTTAGTTGAAAACATTTGCTTCTAATTCCCTTGTTGTAGTTCAAGGGTCTTTGTGTATATTGCTCCTCCCTTATTTCCTATTTCATTTCATTTATATCTATAATTAGGGATACTTTCCACTATCATTCATTTATATATGCCATTAGGACATCTTTACAAACACTTGATAAGGTAATCTTGGCTAATTGGGATGATTATTACTTGCTTTTGCTAAGTGTGACTGTATTGATAGTCATTATTTAAAAAGATTTTTATTTGATTGTTTTGGTAATCAAACAAAGAAATTTTGGAATTTCTAAACATGCTATTGTTGGATGTCCTACATGTTCTTATGCAACAAAACGCAAGGTAGAATGAAACGAATAGAAGGTGGGAAAACCATCATAGGGAATTGGATTTGCAACCATTAGGTTGTATGATATGCATAATGGTCCATGAAGACTCACATGGATGCATCTATTCAATTCTCATCCCTTTGTAGGTAGGAAGGTAAGTAGATCTCCTCTATGTATAAATGACATTTCCTTATTTTTAATGTAATTAAGGTCTTCATAAACCAATTACAATATAATAAGGTTGTAAAAGCCATTAGAATTCATAGTTGTAAGAAATAAGTTTAATTTTTCTATCTTATAAATCAAGGCCTAAAGGCTATCTAAGGGGGTAGGTTAAGGGGTATAGAAGGTTTGGGTGTTTCATGAGGTCAGAAGTAACCATTTTAATATAATCAAGGTGTGATCTATTCGATGATGTAAGACAATCAAAAGTTTTTCAGTTGACAACTAAAAGTTATCAAGTGGATAAAATAATTAGAAGATGATAAACACCAAAAGGTTGTTGACAAGAAGTTAGCAAGGAATTTTTTCAGTTGGAGAAGGTTGAAGTAAGTTTAAGAAAGATGTAAATTTCCTCCAAAAATAATGGTGATTGATGCAAACAATTTCACGTCAATACAAGTAGAATTTTTAATTTTTTTTTTTTGTCATTTTTCTTCTTCTTATATGAATAGTCAAGTTTTGGGAATCACACAACATATTTGGATGTGTAATATTTTGTTCAATTCTTATTTTCATTAATGGAGGCTTTAAGATACTTCATGATTCCTTTTGTTTCAATAGATTTTGTTTAGTAACTTGGAATATATTCTATTTTTTTCATAACTACCTATACTTTATCATATCAACAACCTACAAGTTTATATATATATTAATTAATACTATTAACTTAACATATTGTCCTACCATTCATTGGATAACATGAAGATTTGGATCTTCTATGAATTGGCTTTTGTTTAAAACAATTCCATTAAGTATTGAGCAATATATCTAAATTTTTGTGTGGTCTGGTTAAACCCTCATCTAGGATATCCAAAGAACCATTAAATAAAAAGACTCATCAAATTAATTTCCAATGTACCTTAAAATTTGGAGGATGAATAGAGGGAGAGTTTGGGATGAATATCTTATACGTCTTTAGGAGGCCATGTATCAAACAACACATGTTTTCAACAAAGACAGGCCTAGAAATATATCTTAGTCCTGATATAAAAAAGTAGAGAATGAATGAAAATGATTAGAAGTAGGGGAATCAAACAAATTTCTAAGGGGTTAATAAGCACACAATGTTTTTAAGGGAACATGTGTATTATTTGAGGGTGTAGATGCAATTAGAAGTTTCCAAAAGATTCATAAATGAATAAGAGATGTTGGATGGATCTATGAGTAAGCATTTAGTGGATTGGAAGTACAAATAGTTCTTGGGAAGCCTTCAAAAGTAAAGGTGTTGATGACATAGGATAGGGAGAGATCCTTGCAAACAATTTGGGGTATATAGAGAGACACCCTTCAATTCTATCAAACTAATAGGATCATATTCATTCATATTTCTTCAAGAAAAAAATTGATTAGAGGCATTAAACTCAATGTCTTCAATCTCCATGATTGGTTCTTTAGTTCCATAAATAAAACATTCAATGTTTAGTCCATGTACCAATGAGTTACCCAATTCTTGAGCACAAAAAATCTCTTTATTTTCTTAAACTAAAAACCCCAAGTCACAATTCACATATCTATTAGGTCAATAGGTCTATTAGGCTTTATCATTGTATCTTTGCACAAAGTCAACAACTCATCATATTCACTTTACTTTGTAGGAATCCACCATTTGAACTACTACAACTCCTTAATGCATGTATGTTTATGTCCACATATTTTTATCTATAATCAAATTATTAGTCACCATCACATGATCCATCAACCATATTTAGAACTTTATAACATCAACACATTCCATCTATCAAGGATTGATGGTACAAGTAATATGTCATAAATAACCTTCATTAACTTCCCAACTAGGTCTAACAAACAATATTTACTATTAATCAATCTTGTAATTCTATCTTTGTGATAGAGTATTGATCTAAATGTCACTCAACCCTAAACTTGTATAAGTGTTTGTTTAGAATAAAAAATACTAGAACCTGTGTTGCATTAGTAGGATCACATTAGCTAGTAAATATTAGAGTTGAAACATTCAAGGGTTCTCATATGACTCTTCTCCATTAGGCTACTTTTATGATAGGAAGTTAAATCACTATATATCATTGGAAATGGTAATCTTGTTTTAAAAATTTACAAGAAATGGATTTCAAACCTAGATAAGTCACTATTCTTTTCCAAATTACTAGTCTCCTTATGCTCACTAGACAAGTCTTTACACTATCTCTTGTGAATTTTGGTAACTCAAAATGGATTAGGTCTATTAGAAAAGGTCACAAACTCATATTGTTAGTTTCCAAATAGTTTCACTTTCCCACACCATGAGTGAATGCTTCACCTTATCCTATAAAAATGATCACACAATCCTCTTTCAAAGTGTCCTAGTTCCCAAGTTATTACAGTCTAGTATTCTCCACTCTAAATCCTTCTCCTTATTAATCATCTAAATTTGTATATAAATATCTTCAAACCTCCATCTGTCCATTAGTCAAGGCTCTAGTTTTTTCTTTGTCATGATTATTTATCTATATTGTAGTTTAACTATCAAATAGTAATAGTCATATTTTATTATTAATGTTATGTATTTATTGTAGTTAGCACAGGGGTTTGAACCTTTATCAGGGTTTCCTCATTAACTTAGGGTGTTGTAGTTAGCCATAAATGATGTTGACAAAAGAAAGGAGAGATTATTAGACATAAGTGATGTTGATTTAGAACAAGGTCAAGTAATTGAGCTATGTATTGTATGTAGAAGAGTTAAATGAGTTGTTGTGCTTTCAATTATGTCAAATTGATTAACAATATTAATTCACGTAAGTTGTAAATCCTCTAAAGGATGTGGTGTTAAATGGAGAAATAAATGGTATAGTTATGAGATGAAATGAAGAAGTGATGTTGAGTATGTGAAGTTAATTGAGAAACTAGTGAATTGGTTTATTATCTTGGTCTATGACAAGATAATAATGGTTTGATTGTTTTATATGATCTGATGAAGTTTTAGTATGATAAAAAGTGGGTGAGTTTGGTTGGTAAGAAAGGAATGAAGTTGTGAAGTGAAAAGAGAAAATGTAATGCCTACCCCCTAATTTTATTTTCAATTTGTATTTCCAAACTCTTCAGGCCACTTTTACGTGTGTGTTGGTTATTTCAATGATAGTGAAGATTATTGATGTATGGCATTATGTTTTGATTTTATTTATATTATGACTTATTCAATAGTATGAGATATCTTGTGTTGATGTTCATGCAATCATGGTTACCTTTTAACATTGTTGTTTATACATGAGGATGATGTTTTATGTTTATGGTTATAGTTTACTTACCCCATTCTTGAATGTTTATGGTGTGCATGTTTGTTTAATATTTATTCTTGCCATGTTTGATGTGGTTAAGGAAGAGAGTTGTAGTCACCTACAAGTTATGATCTACACAATGTACCACTTCCCACCATTGTCTATCTAGTTTAGATATATATATTTGTAAATGCATGTTTTTTGCAGGTTTATAGGTGTTTAGTGTTGACTTCCCTAAATTGCTAGGATGAGCATGCCCTATCACAATACCTCAATGGTAGGAAAGGAGATAATATATTGACTCAAATCCTATCCCAAGCCATTGTTGTCCTGAAATACAAACAAGTATATGATTGAATACCTATATGAATTCATCAAGATGAGATGAATTCATGAACCTAGCCTTGAGCATGATGGTCTTGTGAGTTGTTAAGTGGTTAAGTCATGTGAGTTTTATCTTATGTTTTCTTGGTGAAACAAATTCATTAAGATTAATAATGACTTAGGAATAATTAAATATAATGATTATTAAAATATAAAATGTTAGATCATTTAAATGTTCAAGATTAATTAAATACCTTTATTTAATAAAAAAAGACTTAATAAAAGTCTAATTGTAAAACTAAAGATTTAATTAATAATTAAATAAAAAATAGACTAAATTTAGTTGCACAATTAATATGATTTGATATCTAGAATCAAGTGGCATATAATGTGTGGCTAAATGAATACTTATAATTTAATCATAATTTCTCTGTAAAGAGTTGTTAAAAATATCAAGTCTAAATTAACTATCATTTATGATTTATAAGTCCACATCAATTAAATAAAGAGAAAAATTTAATTCAAAGTTGAGTTGAGTTAAGTAAGTTAACTTGGGGATTTAATTATTTTATTAGTATATTTCTTTCTAAAAGGTCAAGTTCTGGTTTTAGAAAAATCAAATAGATTGTCTATATGAGGGTTTTGAATTATTGTTATTCATGGATGCCTATAATTAATTTTGGGTGCAAGGTTAAGATTGTTTTCAAAGCTTGGATTTTAGCTTTGCATTTTGGCTTCTGTTGCCTTTTCAGTTCATTTGTAATATCAGGTAGGCTTTAGAAAATCCATGTTGATTTACTATTAAAATAATTTGTCTTCTTTGTGCTTGGAATTATTTGTTTCCATTGATAATATTTTGGTAACTTTGATTTTCTATGTTTACATAAAACTTTAGAAAATAAAATTTTAATCAAAATATTCTATTGAAAAAATGAGAAATTTATTATATTGGCTTTCCTATAAAACAAAAATCTGATTTTTGTTTATTAAGGTAGAAAATTATTATTTGAATTGAGTGAGTAATTAGCTCATCAAATCAATAAAAAAAAACCAATTCTTGCACATATATATACATATACATATACATACATACATACATATAAAGAAGGAAAAACACATAAATTGCTTCTTTTTAGTTAAAAATTTATATATAAGATATTGGTCTAAAATTTATTTGCTTTAAATAAACTTCAACAATTGTCATGTAGTGGTGAGTATTTGTCAAATAAATATATATAACTATAATAATCAATATAATTATATGGTAATATCTAATATATAATTAAAATTATAAAATTTAATGCAATAAATATAATTTTAAAATATGGATCAAAATTATTATTCATTAATTGGTCATTTGATAAAATTTGTATAAAATAACCATGAAGTGGTAAAATGGTTATAAATTTATTTTTTATTCCATTCTAATATGTTTGGAATGTTCTTTTGAAGTTGTAAAGCCATTTGAGTCAAATATTATAGAAGTTGTGAAATGCAACTTTTCAAAAGTTGTAAAAAGATAAAATGGGAAGTTGGATGGTCATAAGAGGAAGTTGAGTACTTGTAACTTCCACATGAAGTTGTAAAGTCTATAAAAACCTTTGTAATCATCATTCATAGGCATGATGCAAAGTTGGTGAAGGATTGGAAATCATTGGAAGCATTTTGGTATCATATTTTTTTAGAATCTATTGTTTTGTTGTCTTGAAATGTTTTCATCTTCTTTCTAGGTCTTCTATGGCCATGTACAACCTAGAAACAAGTGTATTTCTATTATGGTAGTTTAGTACATTGAATAATCTTTCCATTGATTTTGGTTTGAGATGATTTCATGCACTATTGTGGAAGTTATCAAAGTTTTGGTGAAAACTATTTATAATTGCCCAAAACTCTCATTCACGATGGCCAATTTTGGGAAAACAATCATAACATTTTATTGTACTATTGGATCTTTCTATAAATTGGAAAAAATGATATATAATTACCCATTATACAATATGAATAGTAGGATTTACTTGATTATGAATATTTGAAGAGTCATCAATGATTTTTTATGAATGTATTTTCATGACCACAATATATTTTATTTCAAGTGTTAATACCTCTACCATGTTGAAGCAATTGTGTTGATCATTGAACTCTATGTTGATTTGGGGGGTTGTTCAAGAGTGGTAGTGCATCTTCTAGATTCTTGGATAGGTAAGATGGTAGTATGTTGGTAGTTGAGTACCTACAAGGGGAGCAATGAATTTCTAGAACATTTATCTAGCAACCATTCAAACTCCATTCCTAAGAGTCAATTGCAAGATAACATGGGCAATAGAAGCATGAATTCAGAAATAAATATAATGAGGCAAAGTTGTTTGTAGGTTACCACTAGTCTATTTCCATGAGACATGGAAAATTTCAAATCTGGAAGTATGGTGTAGGAGCACCTTGACATTGTTAAAACCCTATCATTTTAATCTTTATTTGGATTAAGGTTCAAGCATGGTCCAAGTTTAAATGATTGTGTAAGTCCAATTTAGTATGTTTAAAACTACCCAAATTTGCAAAATTGATAATTTTGTAAGATGTGCCAATGTTGTAATAACTGATGGGAAGTTAGAAAAATGTAACTATCCAATTAACTATAAAATTTGGTGAAATTATTCAAATGGAGGGTGCTCAGAGGATGGAATAAAAGAAAAATCATATAGATCCTCTGGCTATCAGCCAAGACCATTTTAATATGTATAGATAAGTTGGAATATAGGAATGATAAAAGTTTCAACTTGTTCAATTTTTATTTCATTTTGTTCCATATGTTTTCCTCCTATGTTATTGGTTGAGTTATGTTTGTCTAATATCTAAAAATAGATTAACTCTCAATTTTTAAAAAATTCAAGAAACTGATTCATATCCAAAATATTAAATTTGGTCAAAGAAATAGTTATGAAAGAAATTTTTGATGTAAACTAATTCAAATAATTGGATTATGGTTTATTAAGTGCAAGAAATAGATTAGAATGAATTTCTTGGACAAGATTTTAGTTGGGAAAAAATCTGATTTTTAATGTTTTAGATTGAATTATAGAATCGGTCTCCTTAATGCATATTTTAGTGAAAGAGGTTATTTACATATTTCAGATTCCCTAATAGTGGTCATGTTGCAGTATTTGACCTACTAATAAATATGGATGATATATGACCTCTAAATAGATTCCTTGGAAATATATATAAATAACATTTCACTTCTTTTTGGTTTGGGACATTTTCCTATAGTATTGTGGAAGTTATACATCTTTTAGTGAAAATTGGTTTTTAAATACCTTCAATGGAGTTATAGGAAATTACTTGCACACATATAATGATTTATGAATTGAAACAATTAATGAATTAGATATCCAGAAACTAAATTTATAGAGTGTTACTATGGAGTTGGTTTGGAATCATTTGGATTTGTCTTGAGAAAGTCATTGGATGCCCTAGGCAGGGTTACAAGTTTTGTTTCTAGTTTATGATAGTGAAAATGGGTTTGCTACATATCCCATAACTTGTAATTTATTTTTTATTGTATGGGCTCAGTTTTGAATATGTTTTATAAGTACTAATTTGGAACAACTCTTCCAAAGGGTTTTTTAGGGCAATGTTGAGAACAACAGTTATGAATAAAACAATCTGATATAGAAATCAGACTGTGTGAATGGAGATATATTGATAAACTTGTTGAAACATGTTTTGTTTTACCTCATGAGATGCCTCTAATTAATGGAATTATTTAATGGATGTTAAAGAGATCAAAATGTATCTTATTTGGTAGTGAGTTTTAATATTATACTTGCATCACAATAATAGAATTTAATATATCAATGGAACTACCCTATTGAACAATTTGAACATAAACTTAATATTTTTATCTGGTAGCCTTTTAATGTGGGATTGCCCTTGTACTTTTTTCCTAGAAAATTTGTCTTACGTCATGAATCTACTTTTAAAGCCCCAAAACAACCTTTAGAAAATCGTAAAACTATTTTGTAGTGATCAAAACATCTATTAATGTTAATAAATCAATATCCAACATTATATTTTTTAATTTTATTTAAAAAAAGTTTTCTTATCTATTTTTGAATGGGTAAAATAGTTATTACTGATGATATTTTTTATTAATCAATATGAAAATTAAAATAGACAATAACATTCTATAAAAAAAAAATTATCATCTATTTAATTAGTTCAAACAAATTTAAATTTAAGATTTTTTAATATTAAAAACTAAATAATTTTTTTCAAAAAAAATTCAATATATAATTTTTTTCAATATTTCTTAATAAATAAAATAATCAAAATAAAGCATCATTTTATTAAATAAAGATATCTAAATTAAAATAAATAAGAATAAGCATCTAAATCTCTAGAATACTAAATAAAATAGATTTGTAGGAAATAATATTTTTGTATTAATTAAAACGAATATGTTTAATTTTAATTTTAGCAATAAAACTTTTTTTTAGTAATTAAAATAATCAATATAAATTGTCAATTTGATTAAAAAATCCCAAAAAATAGAATAAATAATATAAGACTTATAAATTTGTGAAATAATAAATAGAATAAAAAAAAATCTATTTTTTATTATTTTAATTTTTCCTAAAAATTATGCACAAATCTTGTCACGAGTTGAGCTTTTTCCTATAAATATAGGGTTAGAGTATTTCAAATAACCATAAATTTGAGAAGACTCGCATACTGAAAGGTATTTGATATCTTTGTATAAATAAAGTTCAAATTAAATTTTTTTCTTGTTAGTATTTTGGTAGTTATCTATTTTGTATAGTGTTAAGTATCAATTGTCCATTCAATATGGTGATTTTTGTTAAAATGAAACAACTGCTACAAGCACTAATGTTTAGCATTTGTGAGTTTGTGTTTCAAGGCCCTTTGAATAGACCCAAGATATTTTGTCAGAGACAACTTGTCAGTTGCTAATATTTACCCATGTTTTAGATTTTAATAATTTTTTGGTTTACTTGGTGGTATGATTTTAGGTTCAATATAGTCCTTTGGAGAATCTTGCAATTGTTTTGAATTGAATTTTAGTAAGTAATAATTACATGAATGGTTGGTTTTTGTTGGTGTACTAACCTTTACTCTCCTTACTTTTCAAACCTTTTGATTGGGATTTAATGGCTTTGTATGCAAAATGTTTCATTAACATTTTGCATACTTAATATTAAAAGTGTTTAATTGAGCTAACTTCGATAATAATTATTTTCCTACAAATGAGATCCTTTAAGCAGTATTACTCTTATTTTCGCTTCTTATTAAATCTCTAGGTTTGCAATTATATGGAGAGACTCCGGAAGTTAGTGATCAAAATGTTTTTCATGCCTCCTTTGGGATGAAGGGGAGTTTATGTCCAAGATTGTGTAATGTCCCCATTCCTTGGGACAACTTTACCTATAGAATTTATTAGCAATATAGACTCTTAAATTAAATTCTAATGATTGAAAATCAAGAAATACCATTATTTCTATACATCCTTAAGGAATATTCCAATTAGGCTTCATAACCCTCTAGGAGGATCATCTAGGTTCTTGAGGAATGACCCTTGATTATTTGGCCTTCCATCTTGAAACTACCTTTCAAGTCGAGCTTCATAATCCTCTATGAAGACCCTCTATATTCCTTGGAACAATCCTTGATTAGTTATCCATCATCCTTGAAAGTTATTCCTAAAAGGTCCACAATATTTTTCCTAACAAATCCACTACATTCTCCTTGTATAGATTTATATAATATTAAGTATAGATCAATGCTAAATTCATTATTATATCTATTTATTGCTAGAATAAATTCTAATTAGGGGTGTTAAGAATTCTTACATTATAAATCATATAAACTAAATTTGTAATGCTATTAATTTCAAATAAATAAAATTACTTTTAAACTACTAACATAAATCATTTAAATAAATTGATATTCTATTACTTATTAAATTAAGTTACCTTATTTCTAATTACCTTTCTTGTTGATAATGTGGGAACTAATCCTTATTTACCTTTTTGTTGACTGTTATCATACTTGTGACATGCGAAGAGTATTTTGCATGAATTCGATGAGCGGATCAAGAGTCCAACATGATCAAACTAAGGGTTTGGTTTTTTTCCAAGTGGTTTGTCTACTTGATGACATATATAACACCTTCACATTCTAAATGTCCTCTAGTATATGGGATTTGTCCTCATTCCTCCACGATGAGCGATCAATGTGTTGTAAAAACTCAACCTGTAGACTTGTTACATTATTGTCTAATTTCCAAGACCTTACATGTTTGACCAGTCTTCATATCCTTCTATCCTCCCCTTACTTCATCCATACCTTCTGGAATTTAATATGTGCCTACATGGAAATAGACTTTCCTTTTGAAATGGGTGGTGACTTCTAGTCGCTCCATTCAATTATATATTTTAAACCCATAATGCTTATTAGTAGTAATGAATATTTTATGGATGGATTTTAATTCATTATTGAGATATATTTATTTATTTATTTATTTATTATTGATTCTATATAGATTAATATTATCCTTTGATATTAGTAATTAGATTGTCTTTCATTAGACTGTTTGGTATTAATATCAATGAGCTATATTAATTTATTCATATTTTAAATAATAAATAAAAATTTAAAAATTTAGGCTCATGACAATCTACCCTTCCCAAATTTGTTTTTCCTCAAGCAAAGATTTAATCATAGTGCCTTAGAATAGCTTCATCTCATTCACAAAAGAATGATCTCAAAATATTTGCATGATTTGATTACAGATTATGTTCTTGTTCATCATCCTTTGTCTTTTTTCTTGGATTCCCATCACTATCTATCTCTTCCATTTGGTTTGTTTCTCATCTCTTACATTGATGGTCATGACATGAAGGACTGTTGCATTTGAAACATGAGTTTTTCTTTAGTATTTCCTCTCTTTGCTAGCATCGATGTCCCCTACTCTATAGTTCATGACATATATAACATGGTCTTCCTTGATTACTTTTTATTTGATGTTCCACCTTGTTGAGATATTGTTGTTAGGAGACCAATAGGTCTTTCCTTTATCATATTTGACTTGATTTTTCTTTTCTTTTATAATGGCTTCTTCTAGATTTTGGGGCTTTAAGGGTTTCACTTGTGCTTTAATGAATTCTTTAAGTCCTTCTATGAATAAATGAGTGAGTTGACCCAAAGATAGATTTGGAACCATTTTAGAAAGATCTTGAAATTGATTTGCATATTCTTCTACTGATCCTGATTGGTTTAGGTGAGTTAGTTGTTGGAAATACAATTCAAGATTCCTTAGATCAAACCTACTCATCAATTTTTGAGTGAATTTAATATATGATGAAAGAGAATCATATGGTTGCTAGCAATCCTCCATGTTGGATGGATTTTGGATAAGATTTGTGGACCTAGTCACCAAAGGTGTGGTGTTTGGTCAATATTGGGTGTAGTTTTGGTAGAGGTGATTGGTCATTGAAGAGCTTAGTCACTCAAGGAGCTCAAAATATACTATTTCTTGACACTTACTATTGTGTTCAACATGTATTGGTTGCTCGGCACATGTGGAACTCGACAATTCTTGTGGGAGCTTGACAATGCTTCTAGTTTTGCTAATTCTTAGTAGTGCCGCTTGCAAGATAAATTTTTTGCAAATTTTCTTGTATGAATTGGTGCATTTAATGCATATAGCATGTGATCATGATGTGGAATGATGTGGGGGTTTGTGTGGACCTATTTGGGTCTTGTTTTTCTCTCCTATGCACATTTAATTTATGTTGTAAGCCTTTTTAGGTATTTGGTATTTCATATATGTTCGAGGCTAACTTATGGTTCAATATATATTTAATGTAAGGGTTTATTCAATTTGTAGCTTACTAGGCTGACGTGTAGCTTATTTTGGTATAAGAAGGGGTTTTTTGGAGTCCTTATGTAAATGATTCATCTAGTTGGGAGAAGGGGATGAAGTGTATGAGTGAACTTTGAGAAGGGCTAGTAGCTAAGGCTTGGTAAACTAGGAGATTGATTTGTAGGCTTGTGAGCACAAGTTGATATTTCCTTGGGATTTTCTACCAGAGTGTGGACCTAGACTAGTTGGGATTAGTGTTGAGTTGGATCTTGAGGGATCTTGTTGAACTATTTTGTAATTTCTTTTGTATTTGGCCCTAACTTGGAAGGCCTTACAATCAGGCATATTGCATGTAAATAGTTGATTTATGAATAAAGAGTTGTGATTTGGTATCAGATCTTGCATTATTTTTGTGATTCCAATGGGTGGTTATTTGCTAAGAACTAGGACATCTACTTTTGGGATTCTTGTAAGACTCCTTCCCAAGTACCATATTATAAACCCTAAGTAACATGAATATAGTTAGAACTAAGAAGTGTGAGGAGCTGAGTTGTCATGTTCTTGTCTCTCATGCATGGTAAGTGAATTACAAACTGTTGCCATACACCCTATGATAGAATGATGATAAGTAGGTTCCATGATTTAGATATGTCATGATTGGCATCCTACTTATTGACATTAGACCTGAGATCTTAACTGAGACTGATATACATTGTCATCATTATTGTCAGAACCATCATATTTGAAATTTTATCAGGTTGGTAAGCTATGGCCCTATGGAATAAAGACTCGAGATGGTATCACCTAGAAACTATGTTGATGGGTTCATAGTATGTTATGACCTATTAGGATGGTTTTTTTAGGTGGTTATCATGAAAAGATGAATTAACACCTACCCTTGTGAGTACTAATAATAAATTATAGATAGAAATTGTTATCAATTTAGTTAAAGACCTACTCAGCAGAGCTTGACATGATTTAAATATAATAAGTCAATTGTTGGATAGTAGTATTAGGTGGATAGGCTATAGTGAATGATGATTAAGATAAAGATATAATATATTGACTAACATATATAATGGGTTTACCTAATGACTGATTTTGAACCTATGCATACATGATTATGAAAACATCTTGATTTTAGAGACATATGCCTTACCATGTAATATCTCATTCTGATAATGAGATAGTGTTAGTAATAAAACTATATTTAACTGAACCAACTATACTAGTTGTGATATTTTGGTGGTTTTAATCTAAGGTATGTAATCAAAACTAATTTTCATGTTGACTGATTTAGCAATATAGATCCAACATTTTGTCATTTTGATAGGAAATGGATTATGATGTGATGCAAAATGTTAAATTAATTTTGATGATTTATGATTAAATGTGATGTAAAAATTTTGATATTTTAACATTTTGAATGCTTTGTTTAAAATGATTAACTAAAGGAATTCCATTAAATTATGTTAATATAGATCACGTAACATTTAAAATCATATGCATTTATGATATGTATTTTATATGACCTCCCTGGACTATTGATGCTCAAGTTTAGTGTACAAGAAGTGGAACCATGGAAATATTTGGGGAAAACAAGGTCCAAACATCTGTGAACATGGTTTGGCCAAGATGAATCTTTGGAAGATTCAAAAGCCTCGTTGTGATGTATTTTATTTCATAAATGTAAGCTTGTATATGTGCAAAAAAATTTAATCTCAAAGATGCATCATGGATATGTTATGATGATGTGGAATGTGCTTTTATGTGTCACTTGACACTTGTAAATTTTGTGTGTTAATGACATGTCATCTAGGGTTTGGCCATGATAGCATGTTACCCTAAAACTAATTACCTAGTTAATGACTAAGTAAACCCACTTGGCAAGGGATAAGATGGGTCACAATCAAAGGAAATTCAAATTTAGACTTGACTAGGATTTTGAAGGGTCATTAGGTGGTCCCAAGGTGTCTTTTATGTGAAAATAACCTACCCATATGATAGTATGACATGTTAGGGGACCTAATTTTGACCATGACAGTGACTAGATAGCTTAAAGGGCCCCTTTACCCATAGATTCTTTGACCAATTCAAAAATGGAGCTGTCACATGAGTTCTTTTCCATGCTCCCACTAAGTCAAAAATAGAAAACTTAGGGGGAGACAAGTTTGTGAGAGGGAGTGGCTTGGTGTTTTTACCAAAATAGTTAGTGGGAAGGCCTTTTTAGAGAGTCTTGGACAAACTAGTAGGGTGTTCACCTGTTGGAATTACAAATGGAAAACATATACTTTTGAGAGGGGGTGGATGAATTAGAAGTTCAAACTTTAGAAATTAAAACTTTCACCATTCATTAGATGCATATATAAACTAAAATAAAATATAAAGAAAATGCATCTAAAATATATAAGCACACATACACACTTGACATGTGATATGATTATCTAGAAAGCCTCCAAATGAGAAGGTAAAACTAGGATGGGGATGACACCCACAAAATTTTACTCCTACAACAATAAGTGTAGCCAATTAAGGCTACAATAAGTTGACCATGAAACATGATATGCCCTGTGAAAGGCTTGCCCTATTAAAGGCTTACAAGGACTGTTAAGTCCTACCTTGTTAGAGGATTTTAACACCCTATTAGTAGTGTTCCTGATTAAAGGACTTTAGAACATTCACTTGTAATGTCACCCTATTAAAGGATTTGATAATAACTATTAAATCAACCTTAGTCCAAAGGAGTTTACCCTAACTGATATAGTCGTTAGAAAGTAACACTAGAGCTTTTGATCTAATATGACTTACAACTTTATCTTGTTGATTTTAGATCACAATTTTGTCCTTCTTGATCCTCTCTTATCTAATATAACAATGTTGTGTTCTTGATCCTCAGTTCTATAAACTAATTCTACAATTCTTTCACACTACCAAGTCGCCTTCAATATTCTCTAAACAATTTAGTCACTCACCCCATAATATCTTCATTTTTATTACTACTCTCTTGATCATATATGATGTTGGGGCATCATCTTCCTTATAAATACTTTGGTGGCTTAGAGTTAGGTATGAATCTATGGCTGAGATTCATCCATTTTCTACTTAACTCTTCCTATTTTTTGATTGGCTACATGTGATTACATAGGAGATTCAAATAGATTCATCCTTATCTTTAAAGACTTTGAGATCTATCCATAAGTCAACATAAAAATGGTTTACATAGTTGTTTGTGCCATCACAAATAACTATGTCCAATTTGTGTTACTCGGTACTTGATGTTACTGATGCTTGGCACATACTATAATTTTGTTTCTAGCTTGGCACCTGAACTACTCAACATCAACTATCTTTCTTGGCTCTTGAATCACTCGACATGGTCTATCTACTTGGCACTTGAGTGACTTAGCACATGAGTGGCTCGACACTCATTACGACTTGACAGACTTGTATTTACATGTTATACTTAGCATGAATTACTAGTTCGGCATGAACTTAGTGAATTTCTTAAGTGTGTTGACACTTAATTGTCAAAACCAATCCGAGATCAACAATCTCCCCCTTTGACATGAGTGTCAAAAACACTTAACTTGTACATAAAAAAATGAATCTTCTTGAGTATAACATATTCGCAATTCATCTTATATACAAAACTTCAAAAAAATTCAAAATTTTGTAACCCCCCTAAGTTAATGTGCCTATTTTGTATCCAAAATCTATTCTCCATTCTGAGCAGATTTATCTCTTGCTGATACTCTTAGACTTCAAATGTGTTGATACACTTTATCTGATATGCTTTGTTTCTATTCTTTTTCTTTGTTTGCTTTTTTTTTTTTTTTTGGCCCCTCTTTTGGTTTATTTCCCCCTTTTACTCTTTCATTTCTCTTTTTCTTTATCTCCTTATCTCCCCCTTTGCTTGTTTATCTCCCCCTTTTTCATACTTATGTCAAAGGGTTTATACACTAATTGTGTATTTGTCCAAAAAGGATTTATGGACTTCCATTATTATTTTCATATCAACATTCCAGTTGGATCTTTCTTCAACAAAGTTTCTACAAATCCTAGTTCTGTATGGAGTATCTCGATATTGGGGGTAAGGGAGGCTTGGATATTGGTCAACTTGGCTCTTATATTAACCTCTTCTGTTGTTGACACAACTAGTTGACTCTATGACTGAAGAAATGAGTGAAAATGCTTCTCACTCTAAGTTGGGTTCTAAGGTAGTTCCATACCTGAGACTTTTAAATTCCTCTCTAGAATCATAATTCTATAGCTTTTTTCTTGAGTGAAGAGTGTGGGATCACATAGTTTGGTGTACAATGAGAATATTTTCTCAAGTACCTTCTTTACTTTCTCAATCTTTCTTGCCAATTCAACTTGCATCAGTGCTATTTCACCAGATATCTTCTCATTTACTTTCCCTTGAAATTTTATTTTTGACCATTCCATAAGTTTGGCATTAGTATCTTGGTCTTCATTGTTCACTTGTTCCACAATTTCTAATAACTATTCCAATAGTGGCTTTGATTCTTTAGGTGTTGGCAAGTTGAATGCATCTAAGAAGATGTCTTTAATTTCTTGGAGTGCCTACCCCTATCTATATTTCTTTCAAGTATTTCCTAATTTTTCTTCTTCTCTAAGGCTTGTTGCATTATGCATATGTGTTCTAATGTTATGGTTGCATAATCATACTTAGGTATCACTATTTCTTCATCTAGAGTTACATCTCCATAGTGAATTACCTTAGCAACCTTGGAGGAACTTAAGCTTGGTGCTGAAATCTATAGTGGTATAGCTTCAATGCTCAACTTCTAAAGGACTTTTGTAGGAGTGCCAGATGTTGGTAGAGTTACCAATGCTTGAATGGCCTCTTGTTCCTTCTCCTTTGGTATGTCCTTACTTTCATCAGATCTACTTTGGTCAATCACAATGATTTAACTTGAACCTTGTTTTTTTGCATTAGTTTAATCATTTGTTGTTTCTTTCTCTTCTATTGCAATCTGTCTTTGTTCAACTATATTAATTTTAAAAGTTGTGTCAGCCTTTGTGTCTATTGATGTTTGTATTAAAGGTTGAGCACTAGTAGCTGAAGGGATAATAGAAGGTGGTTCGTTTATATTCACCTTATCTCTTGTAATGTCATCTACTGCCTTCTAAAATTCATCAATGCTGACCAATACTAGTTTTTCTCATAATCTCGCTTGTAGTGTGGAATGGTCAAGAATCTTCTTCAGGTCTTTTGCAGTCAATGGATTGATGTTTTGAGTTGAACTATTAGGAACATACTTAATAGTTATAGTTTTTGCAGGCATACTTATGTCATGTGGAGGGCTCATACTTGGCATTTGTGTGTCTTGCACACTTTGTTCTTCCCATTGCTCTTCAACTGTAGCTATGTCTTCTATTTACTTTTGTGTCTCCTTCACAACAATATTATCCTTTTTTGTTTCTTCCTCCTTGTCCTCATCTTCATCTGCATTGTTTCTTCCTTCAAATGGATCTTCTTCTCCTTCTTTGACAATTGTCAATCCATAGATCAATTTCCACATTAGAGTGGATTTATTCACAACATCTTTAATATTATTTTGAAGAATGTTGAATGCCCTATATTTTGGTGCATATTGTCCACAATATTTCTTATTTTCTTTAACAATTTGTCCTTTTGTCAACTCTAGCATTACCTAGCCTAATGTGGATTCTCTAATTTCTTTCTCATGGTTTAAACAGTAATGCTACTTATTTTCAACAATAATATACAACTATTTTGGTATAGTATTATCTAATTCAAGTGGAGTATTCTTGAATCTAGACATCATTGCATATATTGACTCTTCAATCAAATTTTGTTCTTCTCTTCCAAGTTTTCCAAAATCAATATTTTTCAAACCTATCAAATTTGCATTATTTCTAACATTCTCACAGATATTTTCAAGATTAGATTGTGGTGTATGACTTACCACTCTAAACTGACTTGTATCCTAAGATTTTGTCCTCTCATCATCAATCTTTGGTTGTGCAATGTAGTTTTTTATTTGTTTCTTCTGTACTAGGCCCTTTTTTTTAGTAGCCTTTGTCTTCTCTTTGGCTTTCTCTTTGGCCTTTTGTGAGGTGGGCCTTATGCTTGCCCTAGTTTTTGGTGCTATTAGCTTTGCTAGGCTAGGTTTATCAATCTTCTTTTCCTTTTTTTTTTTTCCATAGGTTGTGTCTTGGCCTTTCTTTTCTTTTAATTTTTTTTGTATTGATTCTTCTTTGGTTTCCTCTACCTCAGTACCCTCTACTTCTTCCTCATCTCTATCTTCTCCCATACCTTAGGTTAGTGCAAGAGGTTCTTGGGCTTGTTCTTGTTCTTCCTCTTCATCCTCTTCATCCTCTTCTCCTTCCTCTTCACCTGTACCTTCTCCAAATTTAGCCTTTAATTTCTTCATCAATTTTTCTTTCTTCTTTAGTGTGGAGGCAGTCTTTAGCTCCATTTCAACTTTGGATTTCATAACATCATAATTTCAAAATATCTTTGTTGTTTTATCAACTTCTTCAGCAAGAAGTGTTGTGATAGCAGCTGATGCTTCATCAAAATTAATCTCATATCCTAAGGGTCTTAGCCATCTTACCCTAGGTGTAGCAGCCTATATGTATGTGTAATTAATATCTACAAGAAAATATGTCTCATTGTAATATTGTTCAACTAAAGAGACAAGTATCCTCATCCTTTACTTCATAAACTTCTTAAAGTCTTCAAAATAGCTGGTCATAATTGTTTCAAAATTCTCACCCATCTGCTCAATATGCTCATTGATCTGTACAACCACTGATCTGTTTGTCTTGCAACTAACTGTACCAAAAGATGGAAATGTTTTCTGAACATAGAAAATATATGCAAATTAGAATTGATCCAAATTTGCACTGATCACTCTTTATCTTCTTGACTACTCCAAGATTTTCCATTATTTTCTATAATTGAAGCTCTGCAAGATCATAAGTGTGATCTTTCTTAACAATTTTATAGCCAACATCTACTACAATGCAGGGTACACTATTTAATCTACTTGAATGATAAAACTTATGAAAAATTACCCTAATTGCAAAGTCAAGTAGTGGATCTATAATGGTGTTTATGGTCATTGCTCTTTTGTTCCATTTAGCTCCTATATTTTTCTCAATAATCTCAATGGAGTCACTTCACAGGGTCTTGGGCCAATCTAGTGTTGGATATCCAGTTACCCTATGAACAAGTCTTTTTGATATTTTGATCGATCCGCACTCCAACCAAAAACATCCATCATGTATTCTGCTTAACACTATTTTGATCCATTCTATTTTGAACGCCATAAGGAATTCTAGGGAACAGGTCAAACCCTTCCTCTCAACAATCTTAAATTCTTCCTTAAAAATGTCATTTTCCCACAACCCATCATAGGCTTGTGATATTGCTATCAGGATTTAACTGTGTGATTTTTGAATCAAACTCATTAACCCATGTTACATGAGTAGTGATTCAACATGAATCCATCTCTCATGAGAATAAATGGAACACTTAGCACTCATTGGATCTAGGTGATGCTCACAAGGATGAAGCACTGGGACTTCCCGGGAGGTCACTCATCCCAGTACTACTCCAGCCTGACCACACTTACTATAGAGTTTCTTCTATGGTTAAACTCAAAGCGTGCAACCCCATTTACAAAACCTTCACCAAGTGTTGTGCCTTACAAATCATTTATTAGAAAGCCCCTTAATCTCATCAATTGATAAGTAGGAGATAATTTCCATAGCAAGTCAAATTGTGATATTGCTATCAAGATTTAACTGTGTGATTTTTGACTCAAACTCATTGACCCATGTTTCATGAATGAATACATCTCTCATGAGAATAAATGGAACACTTAGCACTCATTGGATCTAGGTGATGCTCACAGGGGTGAAGCTCTCCCATCCCTTGCTTTCTCTCTCTACCACCCCTACTCTCTCTCACACTCTCTCCCATGCCCTACTCTCTCTCTCTCTCTCACTCCCATCCTCCTCTCTCTCTCCCTCTCCCACTACCTACTCTCTCTCTTTGCCATCCCCTATTCTCCATCTCTCTCTACCATCTTCTACTCTCTTTGCCACCCCTACTCACTCTCTCACATTTCCTCTCTCTCCCCCATCTTGTGCTATCTCTTTTCCACCCCTACTCTCTCTCACACTTCCTTTCTCTCTCATCCCCTACTCTTTTTGCCACCCCTACTCTCTCTCACTTCCTCTCTCTCTCATCCCCTACTCTCTCTCTCCCCTCTCCCATCCCCTACTCTCTCTCTCTCTCTCTCTCTCTCTCTCTCTCTCTCTCTCTCTCACACACACACACACACACACACACACACATAACCACCCCCCCCCCCCTCTTTCTTGTTCTTTCTTTGTGTCTCTTCTTCCTTCTCTATGCACTATTTGGGTCTCAATAGTGCATGTGCACTATAGCGTGCATGCACTATTGAGACCCAAATTCAAAAAGCTTTAAATATGTCACACACACCCTATTCAAAGCTTTGCATTAAACCAAGCCTAAGGCTTGGTTTTTCCTTGGAGATCCAACCCAAAGGTTTGGAGTCTATAAACAGGTTTGAGATGTGTTTTTCTACAAACATACAAAAAATGATTGATTTTTCTTATGTGCTCTCCTTCAAGATTCCTTGTGGTTCGACATCGATAAGATCAAGTTACATGACATTGTAGGTCTCTGTGTTAGCTATATAACCATACAATTTATTTTTAATTTGAACTATTTCAAGCCTTTCATCTATAATTTCTTTTGAATGTATGTCCATTTTTTTGTCAAAAACCACCATGTACTAATTGGGTTGTAGATTTTAGCTCATTCATCGAATTTTGCAACAACTTAGTTTTTTAGAAACTAGACTCCATTCTACACACTTTGAAAAAAAAAAAAAGTTTTGATTTTAGATTAGATTTCAATCATTTCTAGGGGGAGCACATAGATATTTCATGTTTTTGGGATGTGTCTAGTTGAAAAATTCATTAAAAAAAAAAACACATTATAAAATTACTTGAAAAATTTGGGATAAACTACATAGTGTTAAGTAACTTTTGACTAGAGCGATTAAAGGATTTCAAAAAAAAAGTTAAAATTTTAGGGGGACCACACTTCGTATTGTGTTATGTTTTTTTCAAATAAATAGTACCACTTTCTATGGCCCCCTTTTTTGAGGACCTAAAACTAAACCATTTTGAAAAAATAGTAGTTTAGAAACTAGATTCAAAGGACTACTACTTTTGTTTTTGTCATATCTTAAAATTTTGAGCGTAACTATCTTCAAGTTCTTGTTGAAGTTCAGAAATTTCTAATTTCAAAAAAAAGGTGTCCACTTATACCCCCATTTTGGCACCATAACTTGGTGCACATACCCCTTAAGTATGAAGAAAAAATACTAGAGGAAACATTGCAAAACTACCATTGGTCATTGAGTTTCAAAATAGATGTCACATCTTGCTCTAGGATCATTTTACTTTCTTTATTATATGGAAAATGTTGACTTGGTCAAAATGGATTAATTTTAATTTAATATAAATGAAAGTTAATATCTTAGATTACCAAAATGAAATGACTTATTTTACTACGGATATACATGAGATATTATATTATGATGATGATGTCACTGAAGTGTTTTAAATGTTGTGATTTAATAATGTGATTATGTTAATGTTTTATTTCTTAATGATGATGTAATTAAGATGTGATGTTTTGATTATGATGGATACTAACTCATTTTCGGTTGCAAGTGTTTAAGTGGATGTAGGGACCATCATGACGAGAGTGTGGTTGAGGTAAAGAGGACTAGCCTCTCAGAAGGGGATGTGTTATATGTCGTGCTACCACCACACACATCACGTAGAATTTCATGTTGTTGTTTATTGCATTTCTAGAGCTAACCTTGAAAGATCAAAATGAATTAGATGTTTCATTTGATTTATAAAAGATATATTTAAAAAGATGTTAGATAGAACATGTATATATTTTAATTTGCTAATGGAAGAGTTTAATGTTTGTTTTTAACATTTAAAATATAGTTCTAAATTGATTAAAAGGAAATTAGAAATACAATTTTCTTTTACCTATAAATAAACGTGTGGTTACTAAATGAGAAGGCTTTTCAAAACTTCCACAACAAAACAAAGAAAATTTTTATAAATAAATTAATAGTGGAGGTCATCAGGCGGGGAAAAATAAAAAGAAGTTTAGGTCAGTTATTATTTTTTTGGGGAACTATTGTTTTATAGGGGGCCTAAGGGTTTTGAAGAGGACAATAGCAGTAGACTGGAGAGCGAAGGGCAATAGCGGTGGACTAGAGAACAAGAAGGGTGGAATCAATAGCAAGGTACTCATGATGTATAAAACCTCCTTGAATATGATTTTGCTATTTGGAAAGTGTTTTGTTGTTTGAATATAGCTTCTAGAATTTATAAGAAATAAGAACACTGAAGCTCTATAGGAAGTTGTAGTATTTACATTTAAAATCTTCATAAGCCTTCGTACAATTAGGTCATGTATGAAATAAACATTAAAGATGGTAAGATGGTTTCATGTCCTTGGAGGGATTGGGTGATTGATTGTTGTTGTTTGCTTTTCTCCAAGTGGCAGAGTTGTCTTAACTTGGTGGGAACATACCAGATTCTAAGCTTTTCATACTTGTTAAAAACCTCTTCAATGTCACATCCATTTTCCTTGGCCATGTCCACAAGGGG
This sequence comes from Cupressus sempervirens, assembly GCA_028749045.1. NCBI lineage: Eukaryota > Viridiplantae > Streptophyta > Pinopsida > Cupressales > Cupressaceae > Cupressus > Cupressus sempervirens. Next base: position 43,824,144 of record CM053790.1, read on the forward strand.
ATAATAGCACACTTACCTCCATTATTCTATTATTCCCTCGTTCTTTGTAGCTTCTTCTTCTCAGACAATTTGACTGCTCAACATCTAGGCACTGCAGGGCATAACAGTGAATGTGATGTCTCATCTTTGGCTTGTTAATGTAACCTACACCAGAGTGCTTTGCATGGCTGAATATCTGATTTGTAACCTTTGTAGGGAATTTCTCCCCTCTTTCCTTGGTGATGTGCTAAACATCCAGTAGAAACTTGCCACATTGTTTGTAAAGATCAAACAAGTAGTAGAAATATAGCCATACATTACATAAACACAATGAGTAAATATTTGTGAAATGAAGACCTTTCTTCTTATCCATGTGATGGTGTCACTTTCTATCTAACCTCTATAGTAAAAAGATTTAAAGAGATTGAAATGAATATTCTTCACTTTCTTTCAGAAAGCACATGCCCTGCTTGCTCTATTTCAACTTAGTCCACTAAAATCCCTCAATTCAAGCCTACAATACAAAATCTACAAAAGCTTCTTGTTTCACCAATAACTCATAATCATATTATGATTCCAAGTTGTCACTTCACCAGTGCTTCCCATATTGTGTTTCAAATTGTTAATTCACCAATGTCTCTTAATCCATTATGATGAGATTGTAATCTCCATTAGAATAAAATTGTTATTTCATCAATGTGTCTTATTACTATTATAATTAGATTAGTAGTTCATTAGTGTAAGAAAGTGTAGAATCCAATGCATCATCTATGGATTGAATTAATTATTTTTTTTTAAATCTGAGAGACAGATGCTTGAAACACTTGTTCCAAAGACATTTCAAACTTTCTTTAAATACATGTATTAAACAATAATATTATCAGTATTTACCATTAATTCCAATCATCAAGATTTGAAGTTTCCTAAACCATGGAGTTTTAGAAAATAATTGTTAAACTGATAATAATGGTTTTAACTTGAAAACAACAAAATGCTTTCAAACTAAGATCTTGGTTGTCTTCTTTTCTATCACAAGCATGTCTAGCCATTTTAAAGATGAAGTTCTACACAAAATAATAACACAGTCAAATATATAGTGAAAGGAAACAATAACATGAATGTTCAAGATCGATACTCTTTCCGAGTGCTTATATGAGCATGCTTTCAACATTTAAGTGTTGGTTGAACCTTAAGAATAGAATGGTTACATTTTATGTGATTTTAGTTGCAAGAGTATTCTTTCTCTAGTACTGTAAATGACTATATCATGCAGAGAAAATGAACATATGCGATATGATTTATTTTTGGTCTTGAAATAGCCTTAGTTTAAACCTCTTGTTGTAAATCAACATATAAATGTGTAATTTCCTTCATGGCTTGGTGTAATGTAGCAATTATGGGAAAGATAGATGGATACTTCACATTTAGTTTCTCTATCTACCAGTTCTGTAGAATGGTTACATGTTGTTCTTGTTTCTTCTACCGATAAATCTAGCTTTAAGTGCTTGGCCAAGCCATTTTTTTTTCCAGATATTGCATATATGTATATGGTTATGCTTATTTGGTTTTACTACATATGTGTAGATGTGTAGTTTATTTTCATTCCTTGCTACATTTTGTGATTAGGCTACTAGGCACATGGTTGCAATGTAGTGTGTTTCATAGTCGCACCGGATCCATCTGATCCATCTTGTTCTAGGAAGCTAGGCTTCTCATGCTAGGGTTGGGATATTCTTCATGTTAGCAAGAATCTCGAGGGAGTATTTCACTCTGTGGTTGGCAAGGTTAAAGTGCCTGGGCCACACTCTTGTCTCAGATAGCAGGTGGACGACATCCTACGGCTTTGGAGATAGGATATGTTGAAGAACACAATAGGAAAGGTTATCTCAGTTTCATTTGTATTGTTCATCATTGAGATGTATTGATTATGTAATTGTAACTTGAGATTTATGTAAAGCTGGAAACTGGTGTAAAGAAATGTAAATTATGTGTAATCACTATAATTGTTGTATGTTGGATCAGCAATCTAGTTAATGTTACTTGATTAAATAATGAGATTTGATGAATGATTAGTCATCACCAATATTGATGTAACATTGAAAATTTCTAAATATGCATAAAAGTGGAATTGTTGATTAGCATTTTAATATTTTTGTTATGTGCATAAACTAATTGTTAAAGATTAAGTAGTTTGACTATTCCACTATGTTTTGATTAGTTCTCTTCTGTACTTTCCATATTTTGATGATGTGGCAAAGTTAATTAGGACATGGTTCTTACAATATAATAGAAAAATATTAAATATAAATCTTAATTGTTAAAATAAATTTTTATATTCTTTAATTTATTAAGTATCTAATAGATCCTTAGACAAGAAATTATTTCATTTGTAAGTCAATTTTACATAAGTTTAACAATATTTTAAAAGATGATTAGTTGAAGAGGGCAATATATTTAAGGAATTTCTTAAATTTTGAGTAATAATGATATATTTAATGAAAGAGATTTAGGGTATCTAATGATGTCTAATATATTTTATAAGAGAAAAAATATTTCTACACAATAACATAAGAGATGGATTCTAGGCTTTGGATATCTCTACATTTTACAAGCATTCAATATAAATAGTTTTCTAATCTTCAATTGAATGCTTTTATTTCTATATTAAACAATTATAATAAATATAAATATAAATTATTTTTATTTTCTATATTTATCACTAATTGTTTGTGAGTATACAACTATGTGAAATATAGATATGTTGTAGAAATTATTATAAGTTTCAAGTCGTATTAATATGATTTGATATGGACCATTTAAACAAATAAAAATTGAAAAATATAAATCGTAATTAACTTCTAAATTTAATTTTGTGAATAGTAAAAAGGTTCAAATTAAACATTTAATGAAGTGGGGATGTTTAAGCATTTTCCATGTTTTCACATTATTGAAGAAATTATATGTAATCATTAATAAATAATTTAAAAGAGTAGAAAAAATTATTAGAATATTCTATGTAGTGATAGACATTTTAAAAGTAATAGACGAACTTATTGTACTTGTCATAAGGCAAATACTATTGCATTCAGTTCTATAGAATTAGTAATTAGTTTTCTATCAGTCAACCAATAAAATTTAATAATTTTTCTATTTAAAATTTTTTTCTAAAATTTATTTATATTTTTATAATTATAAAAATTATAAAATATTTTTTATCTCAATTATGATTGGCCGATTTGATTTGGTGTTATAGGAGCCCTTTTCTTGGAGGCTATCTACAATTTATTAAAGTGCACTTTGAACTTTAACATTAAAAAATACTAACTTCAAATTTAGATTTGTTACATATTTTAAATTGAGTTTTTAATATAAAATTGATGTATGCATTATATTATTATTAATATAGTATAAAGAAAAAATTATGGTACATTATGATATATATAAATGATGTATTAAAAAATCTAATTAAAAAACATATATATGTTAATATGTTTATGCTTTTGAATTTTTAATAAAAATATTTTATCTTTTTTAATAAAACTATTTAATTCTTTTTAATAAAAGTATGTAATTTTTTTATAATGTTGAATGTTCTAATTTTAGTATGTAATTAGTTAATTAATAGTAGACTTCATTATTGTTTTCCACTTGACATATTTCTAAAGTTTTGATATTTATTTGTACATAATGTAAATGTTATTCTAAATATTTGTATACTTATACTAATCATTATTAAAACTACTATACCTTTTCTTTACATTAAATTTAAAATTAAATAAATTATTAAAATTAATTTATAATTATTGTTAGAGCTAAAATTATATTAGAATTAACTATTGCAAGTACATGTCACTACTTATTAAATAATTATTATTTTTACTATTAAAAATATAATATCATATTATCAAATATTGTCATATTTATCTAAAATAGTGTAAAAAGATGAGACTATTAATTTTTTTATAAAAAAAAGTTATTAAAATAAACATGTATCACAACACCACATAATTAGTTATTTTTGCAACTAAAAAAACATTTCATTTAATTATTCGTACTTCTTTTCACAATTATCCATACAATATTGTCCAAAAATTAAACATTAAATCAATAATATAAATACAGAAAATATATGTAATTCCTTATTAATATCCAAATTCAAAGATATTATTAGCCTTCTTTGACCTCTTAATTTTTTGATCGATCAAATTTACTTTAAAAACCTATCTTATATATTAATATCGAAAGCATAAAAATACATCTTTGAGCATTTCCATCGTAGAACCGCAATCCACATTAGAAATATCGATACAAGCTATATTTTAGTCATAGACATCATCCACAGCATGCTTCTTGTAAGGTACTCCTTTGTTGAATAAAAATACTACCTATTTCTAAAGCTCTCGATTTTATTTGAATAGTCTGAAGATTCTATAGACATTGTATTTTTTTCTAAAAACATTTTTAAACAAGGATGCAAAGCGTCAAAGTTCCTGCCTAAGTATAGTTTTTGCATATGACAAGTATCAATTTATATAGTGTTTTATACATTGGATATGCAATAGGATAAAGCATGTTATGCAATTTTTCATTGTATTTCAATAATAGTTTACATTAGAAAAGCACCTAATCAATTATGTTATACAACTTGATAGAGCAAAAGTATGTCTCATAGCATATCAATGCATATACATTATTTCATTATACATATATGACATAGAGAGTGTACTTGAATATGAGACTCATGCATATACATTATTTGATTACACACCTTACTTTATATTGACTGGTATCTTTAGTAACTACCATTCATTATAGCTTGATATGTCATTATAGCTATCCATGATACCTACAAATTCCATTTTGTGCATGTTAGTATATTGAAATTATGTCTCATAATAACTTTCTTTCCATATTTTAAATAAATGTTAATTTGTGACTAGTCATATTTACCTTTTGTTGTGCGAAATTGTTCAATCTCCATTTTTCAAAACATGATTGATGGCATTGTTCTAGTTTAATGTGAATTGACCTTTCACAGTGAAATCTCAGAGGATAAAGATGAACTTTGATTTGTCCTGTGTAGTCCTCAACTTTTGTGTCTTTCAGGCTTGGTAGTAGCTGTTCAACAATGGAGTTGTTTATTGAACATTGGATGATTTGTTTGTTTTAAATTGTGATACTAGTCTTTAGGTATAATGAATATACATATGGAACCTTTTCATTGCATCTATTGCAATGAGTTGTTTTGTCTTGTAGCATTCCATAATCCTCAAATTTTAAGTTGCATTGGGAACAAAATGCATCAAATAGATTTGTGCATGAGTTGGCTACTTTGAGAACCCCATCAACCTGCAAGATATGTTTTGATATTAATGTAGCTTGTGTATGAATTAATTAGTAGTTGAAGTGTTGAATTATCCAAGTTTGCTTACCTGTAGTGTTGTTTGTAGAAATGCATTCAAGGTATCCAATGTTTTCTAGTTTTTTAGTGTACAAATGTATGTAGCAACCCATGTGTGAAATGTTTTGTCCATGTCATTCCATCATACAATGTTTCTAAACAACATTGTAGGAGTCTCACCTCTTTTTAATTGGATTACTATTTGCATAGATTCTTCTTGGAATGTAAAGTTGATTTGGAGCTAGTCATTGACAAGAGATTTTTATTTTTTACTTTTAGAACTCTGTATTCAATAAAAACATGACTATTGTACATGTCACATAGAAAGAAAAGGTGTTTAGTATGCTTTTTACATGTACTTTGTGATCATCATTCTTTCCATCTTTTATGTCAACAACATATTGGGAGCCTGTCTATCATCCTACAACTACTAGTGTACCTATTGTACCAATGGCATAGGTACTTGTGCTTGTGAGTAGTTGTCTGATTGTGGTGGTTGGTATGAATTTGTATTTTTGGCAAAGTCGCGGTATAGTTTCAATTGTGCTTGAGTCTCGGAGCTTCAAGATGCAATATGAATCGCTGCGGTCACAGGTTTTTTTGTGTCCTATTTGAAATCTTGACACTATAATGGATGTTCCTAGAACTATCTTGTTTTTGTACTCTTGTATGAGGTTCCCTGTCACATTTGAAGTTATTGTCATTTCTCCTTTAAAGTCTGTCAAGTAAGCACATAACACCTCTTGCATTTTTTTTCCTCTATCTAATATTGTTATATATATGAAAAGTATGTCTCCTTCAAAAGTGATTCCTGCTTTTCCTCCATTCAAGTCCTCAATTGATATTGCATTGAGGTTTCCTACCTTTGATCTACACAAAGTATTATGGTGTTAGTCTAGTATTGTAGTGGTTTGATATTTAACATGTCTTCAAATAATAGAAATTCATGTTATTGGAGATGAGAAAAGCTTGGTACCTTTTTGTTGTTTGCTCTTGCTTGACATGCATTCCCTTTCCTATTCTTCTTTGTTCCATTATTGTACTACACAAAAATGTAGAAGATTAAAATATATATTGTTAAATAAAGTTATTGTCTTTGATACATAAAACTCTTAGGTGTAAGATGTATTTGCATTACTGTATGTTTTCTTCTATTTAATTTTTTGTTTGGTTGTCTATGTATTAGCAATCTAGAGTGGAGTATGGAACCTTATGAATATAGCAAGGTGATCAGTCTAGTATGTTTCCACTTTGTAACAACAACATATATTACTTGAGTTTGTCCATATGTGATCAATTGATGAGTTGTATACATTTTGTGTTTTTTCAATGATGTAATTCATGTTGTAGTCTTGCATATATTTTTCAAGATTTTCTTTCCTAGCATTTTCTGTTGACATATCAATACTGAAATCAACTACAATGTATAGATTAGTCATTTGTTTAACATATACGATGACTTCTTGAACAATAGTGGCATATTCTTCAATGGGCATGTTAGGTCTTACATAAAGATTACATATATTTAGTTCATTGCTTTTGATCAAAGTTGTTATTGTAAGAGATTCTATATTTGTTGTGTTGTATTGCTTTATCTTTGAAATGACTAGGGTTTTGTTGGTTAGTGTCATTATACCATGTATGTGGTAGGCATTGAAGTTGTTGAAATGTTGGAATTGGTCATTTATTTTAGGGATTTTCATGTGTACTTCTTGAATGCAGATGATGTGTGATGACATTATATCATAGTCATTAGTTATGTCATTTATGTGAGTCTTTAAACTATGTGTGTTTAGTGTGCATAGATAGCATGGATGGTGTGTTATGAGAACATGTATTGCCATTCTTGAATTGCCATTTTACACTTGATTGTAGGTGGGACATCTCAAGATGTATTTTCTCTTTGATTTTAAAAATCTTTGGTGTTAGAGGTTTTAATAGGAATAATGAGTCAATTGTTTTAGTTCATGATAGTGCCTAGTGTACGTTAATCCATGTTGTCTAACACCTGTGGGATCAAAAGTCATTGCCTCCATTGTAAGCCCTTGTGACCTATGTATTATTCTTGCACATGCTATTAGTATAGGGAATTATTTTCATACGATAATTTTATTTATGACCAATGCTTTTTGGATAGGTCAAATAATGCGTAGTATTGATACCTAGTCATTTTCAACTTTTTTTGTATAGCATTGTACAAGTTTCTTGTGTTGTTGCTATCTGATTGTATTGTCATTAAATCTTATCCAAACTATGTCAAAATCATTATATTTTGTGTATTTTTTGAATATTCCATCTGATCCATTTACTAGACCATCTTATGTGTTGTAGTTTCCTACATATAGTTCTACCAAAATAATTGGTTTGAGATGTATTTGATGTGGGAGTGAAATTGTTCGTGTGTATAAGCATAATGCACTATTATTTTCATCATGTTTGTCAATGGCATTGAGGATAGTCATTTCACCGAGAACTATTGCAAGCATTTTTATATTATGAGCATCGACATCAATTCTTTTGTAGAAAAGGAATAGCAGAGTTGGGTCTAATGGTGGTTCCCTCATGCATTGTTCATTGATATAGTGCAGATCTTCATTTGTTTGCATGCCTATTCATATTTTGTTGAGAAAATTTGAATTTTTCATCATTTTGCCTTACTGTATGTGTTAATTAATAAATTTTAACATTGTCTACCTAGAAATTGTAAGGCATTAATTCTGACATAGTTGCTTTATTTTCAAATATGACTGCATCAGGTACTGGTTGTGCTTGGTACAAGTCTCCATAGAAAATTATATTGACGTTTCCAAAGTATACAATGGGCATTTGCATTATCTCATGCAATCATTTGTCAATGTAATGTAGGAATGTGGCACCAACTAATGATATCTCATCAATGAGAAGTACACATAACTGATGATAGCACTTTGACATTGCATCTAGTATGTCGCTATTGAGTGGCAAGAAGTTAGATGTGATAAAAGGTATGTGGAATGCTGAATGTAATGTGACTCCACCTACATTGTGTGTTTCTTTTCCTATATAAGTAGTTATTAGGCCCTTTGGTTTGTTGGGATCACTATCAATGTACTTATTATAGATGCAAAGGAGAGTTTGGTCTATAATTTTTGCAGTGAAAGTCTTTCAAGTTTTGGCTCCACCTATCAAGAACAAATGCAATGGTTTCTTGTTGTATTTTATTTTTATTTTAACAATATCTTTGACGATTCTTTGTTGTTCTCTATTTAGCATTTGCCTCAATTTGTAATACTCATTGTTATCCATAATTTGTGGATGGTGGTTGATTTCAAATGTATTATGATGTATGTCACGTTGTATGTTGTGTACTTTGTGTTGGATGTCTTTTTGTATGTCATATTACTCAATTTTCTTGTGTTTGTTAACTATGAGGGTTTGGCCATCCATGCCATCATTTTCAGTATCTAGATCCTTGATTGCTTTTTCTATGTCATCCCATGCAGGACACGTGTTATGATTAAACTTTGCTTTATTTATTATGATTATTTGCTAATAGTATAAATGTGCTTGTTCCCATGATGCAAAACATTGTTTCAATGTGCTCTCATTGACTATAAATGGCACATAGAGTATTAGTTGTTCTCTACAATAGTTTTCTATGTCCATGTGTTTGTTCAAGTTGATAAATAGTATTATACTTGGTTTTTCTTTTCATGTGTATTTTGTGCCCTTTTTGTTGTACTCAAAGACAAATTCTACAAGGCATATGTTGTGAAGGATTGGAGATCGAGTTAAATAGTAGTCCACTGAAGTTTTAGAGAGGAATTTTTTGACTCACCAGGTTCTTTAAGTAATTCTTTATTTCTTTTCAATATAAATGTACGATTATGATCATCTCTTGTGTCTATGAATATGCACTTTCTTGAGCTATGATTTAGTGGTAGTGATAGAACTATGTGTGTTTCTTGTTGTGATGACATTTGTTGTAAATTTAGTAGTGCATTTCTTAGCTTTGTTATCATTTGTATTGCATCAATACTATCTTTTTGGTGGTCATCTTGTATTCTTTTAAATGTATTTGTCATTTTTTTTTCACTTTTGTCATGTATGAGCTACAATACATTGCTAAAGCATATGCATTCAGTACAAATTGTGCATCAGTATTGGCTCTCCATAGTTGTGGAATTTTCTTCACAAAGTTATTGTTCCAAATTTTTGATGGCTTTCATCGCAAGAAGAGCATTGATCATTGTAGAGTTGATCTTAGAGCCAAGATATATTCTTCTTCACTAGTTCCAACTTAATCTAAGGACATTTGAAATGTGTATGACAGGTCATAGTTTTCCTTTTCTAATTTTGCAAAGATACTTATTGCTTTTGAACTTACTGCTTCATTCTTCTCTGACAATGGTTCAAGTAATAATATCCTTTAGACGGGTGGAAAAGGAAAATTGTATCTGCATGAAATCTTTCTTAGTCTTCTACATCACTTTGTGTGGTGGTGCTTGTGAATTGTACAAAGACTAGGCTCTATATGTTATGTTGTACAAGTAATGTACTTGTCAATAAAGTCTGTGATGGTGATGCAGGAGCATCCAGAGGTATAAGGGCAATCTTGTGTCACCCAAAAAAATGTACTTAGACTTAGTTTCTATTTCATGTCTTTACATTTTTGGATACCCATTTGGCTCAAATAAAGGTTCCAACTCTCATAGTTCAACTATCAGTGCGTTTGAAAATCCCAAAAAAATAGGAGCATGTATTTGGGCCATCATTTCGGCAAACTAGAAGGTTTGAATTGGCCAGATGAATGTAATCATGATTTAGAGCATTCCAAAAAAATAATCAGGTCAATAGGCCCCACGGTTTGAAAGTTATTGCAGTTTTTCGGGTTTTGGAGACCTCCTAAGAATGCTTCAAAGTCAGGTTTGGCGCATTAAATGACCTTGAAAAGGGTCAAAAAATGGGGGATGAGCTAAGCTCGTGCATAGGGCTATAGAGCGCTTCGAGATCTTTTCAAAAATGTAAACGGTTCGTCAATCGAAGCTACGGTTCAAAAGTTATGCCTCCAAAAAGTTCGGTTACCATCTCTAGATTCTTCTAGATTTGCACCGACTTCTAACGCAGCTTCTGGAACCTTCTATTTCGTCGGTGGATTCCTACTAGCACTTTCTAGAATGTACTCCTAGTCCTTAACCCTCCAGGGTCTATTTAAGGAGATTTTTGGCATTGTAAAAGGCAGTTCGGAGTGGAGTTTGAGAGGAGGTGCTAAAAGGAGAAATATTCTCCAGATTTATGCTATTGTAAGCCCTTAGGGCATGTTTTGAAGTTTATTTTCTCTATACTATTTGTACTAGCTTATTTTCTCAATTAATATAATTTCCCTTTTTTGTTGTGTCCATTCTGTTCTTGGGTTGTGTCACCATCAAGTGGTATCAGAGCCAGGTTTTCCTGAGTATGTAGACAGAGCGCCGACTTTGAGGCAGTTTGCACCAGGAGTGTGTGGTTGTGGGTTCGAGTTAGAAGATGCCTCCATGAAGAGAGCGTGGCGGAAGGGCTAGAGCTATTGATCCTGAGGAGGTTAGAGCCCTCCAGAGGCAGGTACAAGCATTGCAAGAGGAGCTTCGTAGAGGAGCAAATGTTGCCGCAAGTGACAATAGTGAGGATGACAATGAAGAGGAAGTAATGGGACCAAAAGAGGAAGTTGACGGGGAAGTTCTCAATCCTGTAGAGGAAAGGCTTTTTAGGGCCATTACTAAGTTTGGGAAAAGACCTACAATTGAAGTGGGTATATTTTCAGGAAATCTAAAACCAGATGAGTTGATCGATTGGATCAATGAACTGGAAGAATACTTTGAGTATGAGGATATAAGGGACCCAGATAGGGTTAAGTTTGCAAAGGCCAAACTGAAAGGCCATGCCAAAATTTGGTGGCAAGAGGTTCAACTGGAAAGACTTAGAAGAGGAAAGGAGAAGATCACAAGATGGGATCGCATGGTGGACAAATTGAAGAAGCAGTTCATTCTTGTGGACTACGAGCTTGATCTGTTTAAGAAGATGCATGGGTTAAAGCAAGCAGGAAGATCAGTCCAAGAATATACAGAGGATTTTTATTGACTCTTGATTAGAGCGGGGCATTCAGAAGCAAATAATGAGAAGGTTGCTCATTATATCAGTGGGTTGCGACCTAGCATCCAGGAGGAATTAAGTCTGGTAAGAATGACCAGCGTTGAAGAGGCATGCCAGTTTTCCCTATGAGTTGAAGAGAAGCTGAATAAAAGGTTTGAAGGAAGACAAAGAGGGTGCAGTTAAGGAGGAAGGGGAAGCGGTAGATCATCTAGAGGCCGCAATGAAACCCAAAAGAAAAATGAAGATGTGGGTCCTAGCAGAAACCAAAGGAATGAGGTTTCAACCGCTCCCATGATCAAGACTTTAGAAATCAAAGAGGAAGAGGTAGAGGACATGGACAAGGAAGAGGAGGATTTCGTGGTACCTATTTCCATTGCAATGAAGAAGTTCATCGTGCCTTTGAATGCCCTCAACGACAAGGAAGGACAGATAGGAGAGCTGAGGGCCAAGCTAGGGTTGCTCATGTGGATGAGGATGCACAATCATCACATTCAGAGGATGAAGAAAGATGAGAGACCTTGGTAAATGAAAGAGTCCTACTAAGTGGTGAGAATGAACTAGGACAACGAAGGAGTTTGTTTCGTACCAGATGCAAGTGTGAGGATAAATGTTGTGACGTGATCATTGATGGTGGTAGCACTGATAACCTGGTATCAAAAGAGATGGTCTCTAAGCTTAAGCTCAAGAGGGAGAAACATCCCCAACCCTATCAGAATTCTTGGGTAAAAGATGATCATAAGGTCCTGGTAAGTGAACAATGTTTAGTAAAATTCAAAATTGGGAGTTACCATGATGAAGTTCTCTGTGATGTTATTTCGATGGATGTTTGCCATCTATTGTTGGGTAGACCATGGCAGTTTGATAGACATGCAATACATGATGGACATGCAAACACATACTCTCTGACAAAGGATGGAGTTCGCCACAAATTGAAGCCCATGAAAAAGGAAGGTGAAAAGGTATGTAGCAGTGCTAGGATTTGTCTTGTTGATGGAAGGAAGTTTTTAGATGGCATGAAACATCAGCATATGTGCTATGCTTTGATTCCTAGGAAAGATAAAGAAGGTAGTAGTGAAATACCATTTGAAGTTTCAGATTTACTAGGGGAATTTGGAGATATTATCTCTGATAATGTTCCAGATGGATTGCCACCAATAAGGCAAATCAGTCATCAGATAGATCTGATTCTAGGAGCTAGTTTGCCTAACAAGGCTGCTCACAGGATGACTCCTACTGAAACAGAGGAGCTAAATAGATAGGTTCAGGAGTTGTTGAGGAAGGGCTTGATTCGAGAGAGCCTGAGTTCATGTGCAGTACTTGCAGTACTTGCACCAAAGAAGGATGGAGAGTGGAGGATGTGTACAGATTCTCGAGCTATAAATAGGATAACCATCAAGTACCGATTTCCTTTACCAAGGATGGATGATCTTATGGACTGCTTGAGTGGAGCTCAGTACTTCACAAAGATAGATCTGAAGAGTGGCTATCATCAGATACGGATTCGAGAAGGAGATGAGTGGAAAACAACCTTCAAGGCCAAGGAGGGTCTTTATGAGTGGTTAGTCATGCCCTTTGGATTGACGAACGCCCCAAGCACCTTCATGCGGCTCATGAATGAGGTACTTAAGAAGTTCTTGGGAAAATTTTTTATTGTCTATTTGGATGATATTTTAATTTTCAGCAAGACTTTGGAAGAACATTTACTGCATATTCGTAGTGTCCTTGAAAGGCTAAGGGAAGAGAAACTGTTAATTAATCTAAAGAAGTGTGTCTTTGCAAAAAGGGAGTTAGTCTATTTGGGATTTGTTATATCACCTAAAGGTCTCAAAATGGATCCAGAGAAGGTAAAAGCCATCTTGGAATGGCCTACTCCAAGGTATACTACTGAGGTAAGATCATTTCATGGTCTGGTTAGTTTTTATAGGAAGTTTATTAAGAATTTCAGTGGCATATGTGCACCCCTAACTGATACAATAAGAGGAGATAGAAAAGAGTTCAAATGGACTGCAGCAGCTGCGAGAAGTTTTGAATTGCTGAAGAAGAAGGTGACTAAACAGCATGTGTTGGCACTTCCAAATTTTAGAAAAGTATTCTAGGTGGATTGTGATGCTAGTGGTAGCGCTATTGGGGCTGTATTAAGCCAAGAAGGTAAGCCTATTGCATATTTTAGTGAAAAATTGAATGATGCAAAGAAGTATTCTATTTATGATCAAGAGTTCTATGCAATAGTTCAGGCCTTAAAGAAATGGAGGCATTATTTATTGCCAAAGGAATTTGTTTTGTATAATGATCATTAGGCATTACAGTACCTAAATAGCCAACATAAATTGAATCAGAGGCATATGAAGTGGGTAGAATTATTGCAGAGTTATACATTTGTGTTGAAGCATAGAAGTGGAAAATCTAACAAGGTTGCAGATGCACTAAGTAGGAGACAGTTGTTGCTTACAACAATGTAGGTTGAAGTAGTTGGGTTTGATGAACTCAAGAATTTGTACCCTGAGGATCCTAATTTTGCTGAAGCATGGAAAGCTTGTAAAGAACCTATTGTTGTAGATAGAACCAAGTGGTTAGACTATTTGATTCAGGATGGCATGTTGTTCAAAGGTAGTCAATTGTGCATTCCAAGGAGTTCCATGAGGGAAAATCTGATTAAGGAGAAACATAGTGGAGGGATGGCAAGACATTTTGGTCGGGATAAGACCATTGCCATTCTTAGAGAACATTATTTTTGGCCTCAAATTACACAGGATGTGAAGAAGTTTGTACAGAGTTGCCAGGTTTGTCAAGTTGCCAAGGGGTTTAGTCAAAATACTGGCCTATATAATCCATTGCCTGTTCCATCAAGGCCATGGGAGGACATAGATATGGATTTTGTTCTTGGATTGCCAAGGACACAAAGGGGTAATGACTCAGTATTCGTGGTGGTTGATAGGTTCTCCAAAATGGCACATTTCATTCCATGCCACAAAACTCATGATGCTGTCCATATTGTAGACTTGTTTTTCAAAGAGGTGGTAAGACTACATGGTCTTCCAAGGAGTATAGTTTCTGACAGAGATACTAAATTTGTGGGGTATTTCTGGAGGACATTGTGGAAAAAGTTGAGAACATATTTGAAATTCAGTTCCACGCATCACCCACAGATTGATGGCCAAACATAAGTGGTAAATAGAAGTCTGGGCAATTTTTTGAGATGTTTAGTTGGAGATAAGCCCAAGGGATGGGATTTGATTCTACCACAGGCATAGCTTGCTTATAATAACTCTGTAAATAGGAGTATTGGAAAATCACCATTTCAAATTGTATATGGGAATAGCCCAAGGACTGCACCAGAATTGAGGAAGATAGAACAAGGGGAGAGGACAAGTGCTAAAGCTGAGAAATTTGCTGAACACATCAAGCGTCTACATGAGGAGGTTAAAGCACACATTATCAAGATGAATCAAGAGTATAAAGCTAGGGCTGATCAAAGGAGAAGACATAAGAAATTCCAAGTAGGGGATCTAGTCATGGTGCACTTACAAAAAGAAAGATTTCTAGTTGGTACTTACAACAAACTGAAAATGAAAAAATTTGGCCCCTGCAAAGTTTTGAAGAAACATAACTCAGGAAATGCATATGAGGTGGAGCTGCCAGATGGTATTCACATTTCTCCCATTTTCAACATTGCAGATTTAACAGAGTATCATGATGATGGTGCAGATGAGGAGCTGGTTTTAGAGCCATGTCCAATTCCTGCTTCTAAGAAGCAGGAGATAGAAGACATTCTAGATCATCGTGTGGGTAGGAGTACCAGAAACAGGCAGTATGAAGAGTATTTGGTCAAATGGAAAGGATGGCCGATCGAGGACTCAACTTGGATTTCAGCAGCTGAGGTTTCCCATTTGGGATTTCCTCTACCATCCATAAAGTGACAAGGTCACTTTTCAATCTACCCTGGGTGTCTGATGCAGGAGCATCCAGAGGTATAAGGGCAATCCTATGTCACCCAAAAAAATGTACTTAGACTTAGTTTTTGTTTCATGTCTTTACATTTTTGGATACCCATTTGGCTCAAATAAAGGTTCCAACTCTCATAGTTCAACTATCAGTGCGTTTGAAAATCCCAAAAAAATAGGAGCATGTATTTGGGCCATCATTTTGGTAAACTAGAAGGTGTGAATTGGCCAGATGAATATAATCATGATTTAGAGAATTCCAAAAAAAGAATCAGGTCAATAGGTCCCACGGTTTGAAAGTTATTGTAGTTTTTTGGGTTTTGGAGACCTCCTAAGAATGCTTCAAAGTTAGGTTTGGCGCATTAAATGACCTTGAAAAGGGTCAAAAAAATGGGGTACGAGAAAAGCTCATCCATAGGGCTATAGAGCGTTTCGAGAGCTTTTCAAAAATGTAAACGGTTCATCAATCGGAGCTACGGTTCAAAAGTTATGCCTCCCGAAAGTTCGGTTACTGTTTTTTGATTCTTCTAGATTTGCACCGACTTCTAACGCAGCTTCCGAAACCTTCTATTTCGTCGATGGATGCCTACTAGCACTTTCTAGAATGTACTCCTAGTCCTTAACCCTTCGGGGTCTATTTAAGGAGATTTCTGGCATTGTAAAAGGTAGTTCGGAGTGGAGTTTGAGAGGAGGTGCTAAAAGGAGAAATATTCTCCAGATTTATGCTATTGTAAGCCCTTAGGGCATGTTCTGAAGTTTATTTTCTCTGTACTATTTGTACTAGCTTATTTTCTCAGTTAATATAATTTCCATTTTTTGTTGTTTCCATTCTGTTCTTGGGTTGTGTCCCCATCAGATGGATGTATTGCTATATGTTCCATATATTGGTGCATTTTTTACCTAGAGTAGGAAATGATCATGTTCATTTCCTTGATTTTGGAATTCAGTTACTTAGAAGTAATCTACAACATTTCTAAAGAACTATTCATTAGTTAAAATTAATTTCTTCATTACATCTATTCTATGCCTATAGTATCATGCACAAGTCACTGGGTCTTTATCAGATTGAATTTTTCACCTTTTGATTCATACTCTTATTGTTGTTCAATTTTTGATTGACTTACATTGTGCAATTGTTCGAGTGCACTTAATAGTAGATCCCAATTTTGTTCTGCACTAGTTAAGATAACAAAAAAAGTTGGAGAGCCTAGTTGGTGTATCATTGTGAAAATATTCTTCTTAAGTTGGTGTATGTAGTCTTGAGATATTCTTATTCTTTTGATGTCAATGTATCCAATGTCTGATTTGAGAATTCTTTCCAAGTTGAGTTTTTGCTTAACATCTTTCGCTTGCAATTTGCATCCTTTCAATTGTCCCAATTGTATTCTGATCCACATTGTAGAAAGTACATGTTGTACCAATATCTTGATAGTCTTGAAGAAGATATTTGTTGTGTGGTATGCAAAGTACCTTTTTTATTGGAGGAGTTCCCATCATGCAATCTTTTGGTAAGAAAATCTTTGAATGATGTCTTTGTCACGTGGTTTTCCAAAGAATAATGTTGGAAAATTCATTTACTCAACATATTTGTCTTTGAATATTCCAATTGGGTAGTGCTCTTATGCAGGTGCGACATCAATTATCTTGTCTTGCATTTTATGTATGGATCTAGATTTGGTGAATCCATGTACCAAAGTTTCTGAAGGCTCATTATGTTCATCATCATCATCTGAATGTGTTGCATTTTCATTGAATGGATGAGATGTTTTATCTTTAGAACTTGCATGTGTCCTTTTATTATCAGCATTAATCTCAAGAGCTTATTTCCAATCATCTTTTATGTTAACATTTTCCATTATGTATAGTGGTGTACTTGTGATTTTTGAGAGTGCTTGCATCACTACATTTGGCTGCACCATTCCTATTTGAAATGCATTTTTGTATTCTAGGCACCTTTTGAGAGCAATGATAATAGTTTTTGTGCTATTAGTTGCTTGTGGTAGTGCATTTTGTATGATGTTCATGTTCAAAGGAACATTGATAATAGAACCTATCAATCCCACTTGTGATCTTTTGTATCCCAATTTCCATATTTGAGAAAATGCAATTCTCACTAACACTAGTCATTCTTCCAGTTGTAATAGGATTTGTACATCTTGTATTGGTTCATTAATTTTAATATTTTTTGATGTACTATATGTTGGGAGCTTGAACTGTTTCAATGCAAACAAGAATGTTTGGCAGATGAAATTATTTGATGCTTCATATTTTATTTGTGTCAGAGTATAATAGTTGTTCTTTTCCTTTTATTTCATTGGTCTAATGTCTTTCGTGAAGCACAATAGTTGACAAATTGAGCATGTGTGTTTTGGTGTATCCTTGATTGTTGTTTCAAATATCTCTATTGGTGATAATCCAAATTTTTTTTTTATAGTAGATGACACTACCTTGCCTCTTTTTTTTGTTCTTTGAATTCTAGATGTGCATGTTGACTTATTTTGAGTGTTGTTGCTCCAATTTGCATCATTCGTTGTATTATTTTGTGTATCTCTAATAAATTTCTTAAGATGACATAGTCGAAGTGCATCTATTGTATTTTTTATAGTATTACTTGGAGAATCTCTGATAAATCCCTTGAGGTGACATAGTTGAAGTACATGCTTTCTATTAGGGCTTTGTAGTTTGATATTTTTAATGTTCACCTTGTCATGTCCTATATTATTTTTGTTTGTAACTTCTACAATGTGTTGTTTTATGCTCTTTTATAAATCTCTTCATTTTGTTGTATCGCATATGTGCTCAATGAATGACTCTTTCTGATTGTAATCTCAGTAGTGGTTCAAAGTGACTAGCAATAGGATTAAGTATACTTCTTCTTGCATTGATCATTGAAGTGTAGGTACTTTCTTCCTATTGTCATTGACCAAAACCACTTGGATAACTAATGAATGCAAAATATATCTCCCTATAGTCTGACTTCTCCATTGT
Organism: Cupressus sempervirens; assembly: GCA_028749045.1. Lineage (NCBI taxonomy): Eukaryota > Viridiplantae > Streptophyta > Pinopsida > Cupressales > Cupressaceae > Cupressus > Cupressus sempervirens. The sequence goes on from CM053790.1 coordinate 43,842,561, forward strand.
GTATGTTTTACTTTGCAGAGAGTCACATTCTACACAAATATGTTTCTGGATCATGTACTCAATGTAGTTCATATAGAGTTTGTGGATGAAGTTTTTTACTATATGAATGCAATGCTTTTGATTCACCTACTTATTTTCATTGTAAGAAGTAATCAATGGTCCCATTTCTTAGCTCAAGTGATGTAGATCTATAATTTAGTAGGATTCCAAGGAGTCAAATAAGAAGTTTCCTATGTTGTACTTAAATGTTGGTACTCGATGTAGTCCTTCATTCTCTAGTACAATGTCAATACTACAAGTTCTATCTTGACTTGTTGGCTTGTAATGCTCTAGGTCTATAATTTCTATTTCATTTTGTATCATTTTATGTTTCAAGAAGCACTAGTACCAGCTTGGTTTTCTTGTCACTTGTATACTTGCGCAATGTTTCTTTTCTACATGCAAATATTTCTTTCCTGCATGACAAGATGCATCTTTTCAATATACTATTTTTAGTTATCTTGGATTATTTACTTTGATTTTTCTATTCTTTAAAATTGCACTTGCCATAAGAAACTATACTATACATTGCAATATTTAGTGTCATATATTCACAAGTATATAGTATGGCACAATTCAAATTTTATAGAATGATTTAGATTTGGACTATGGTTGTCATGACTAGAAAAGTGTACTTCCACATTGATATTTTTATAGAGGAATAATTGCATAAACTATTTCATAATGATAAATGTAACCTGAAGACATGTAGGTAGTACAAAAATTTATACTTCTTATCTCTTCTACTATTACATATTAGAATAAGATATATTATGATAGTAGACTAAAAAACACATAACATGTTGCATCATTAGAATTCATTGATGAAATATTCAAAAAACAAAATGCTAATAGAAAACACAAGTAGTGAATAGAAAGATTGATACTCCTCTTGTTCTTTGGTCATGTCTCCATGTTATCTTTATTCTTTTCCCACCTTTCCTATTCACATCACCACCACAATATTAAATAGTCATCAATGAAGTAAAGAAAATTGCTAATACAAAACACAAGTAGCCAATACAAAAATTTCTACTATTCTTTTCTTTGATCATATCTCCATGTTATCTTTATAATTTTTTCACCTTCTCTTCATATCTCCACATCAAATATGATATGCTGACTATGTCATCAAGCAATAGCAATAATGTTGAGATTACTCTATGTCTGTACCATTTGAATCATAAATTCAATGGTGAAGCTCAATGACATTATTATCACGTAGATCACATGACATTCAGGACCTATATATTCTGATGTCACATGGAAATTGGAGAAGTCAAATGTGTCATTGGGATCATTACTAGCATATTTTTCTATAATTGGATCCATGTTGAGAATTGCAGAATTACATTTTTTGTGAGACAGGTGCATGGGGGAACATCTTGTTGTAGCAGTTGCAATGGGCATGAGTTTATCAAATTTGAGGGATGTATATTTAGATAACTCATTTCAAAATTGAGTAGTCCAATTGCACTAGGATAAGTTGATTCAGATAATGGATAGTGAATTATTGTGTCACTTTTTGAAGAATACATGTTATCTATGCTAGCAACATATATGGAATTGATATGTTCTTTCGATGAAAGATCTTGTACTAGATTTCTATGAAAACTTTCAAGGATGTTAGGTTTCATGTGCATCATAGTTAGGAAGTGTTGGTTCTCAGTGATAGGTATTGTATGACCAAAATAATCATTTGTATAGACCATTGACATTGGACCATTTCTTTCTCTTTCTATTGGATATCATTCAACTTGAAGGGTCAATCCAATTTTATCTTTCTCTAAGTGAGAGAAAATTTTTGTTTCATTCTTCTCTGTATCTAGACACACAATATTTGTAATGGCTTTGTATCCTTTGAAGGATATTATAGCCATATCATATACAATAGCAGCTTCCTCTTTGGTATCAAATGTTCCTAGCCATTTTTGCTTTTGTTGTATAGGATTCCACACTTATGCAACATAACGACCACTTGAACATTTCCAAACACCTCGATATGACTTTTCTTTTGGATAGATTTTAGGTCCATTGCAAAATGACATATGTCCTTTGTTTTCTTCAACTTTTTAAGAAAATTCTTGCAATTCAAACAACTTCATGTATTTAGTTCTCTTCCTGTTTGATCTCATTAAAGTTGAGATCTGAGTGCTCTGCACATTGCAAGGTTGATCATGAGGTGTATAGTTGACATGGAAAAAGTTGGTGTATGCATTACTACCTCTCATTGACATGTTGGCCATGTCATATGCAAAGGCTGCTTGTTCCATTGTGTCAAATGTTTCTAGGCATTTTTGTCTTTGTAGCTTGGGTAATGTTATCTCTACTGAAAATTGACCAAATGCTTTCTTCCGAACACCCCTATATCTCTTCTCCATTTCTTCTTTTGTGTTTCTATATCACAATTCAACTTTTTTTAAGACATGTTTCAATAAACTTATATTTACATTACATTACAAATGAGCAATGCTCTCAAACAACATTTTCAATTATAAAGAAATGAAAACAATATGCAATTCCACAAAATAGTAGCTAAAAAATTATTGTTGTCATATTGTTCATAATCATCTTTTGTCAATAGTTATTTGTAGCTTATCTCCATTATAAACATTATTTCCATACTATGATCAATAACAACACTACCAGCTAATAAATATTAAATGTCAAATGTTACTATTGTCATGACTAGTGACATTACTATTATTGTACATTGCTCAGTTACATACCAAATGTATACAATATGGCTACCGTACACACTAAAATTAACATTACAAACCACATGGTATTCTCCACTATAAAGAATAGTGTAAAACCTACTAATGTTATCAAGATTAGTGTCATCTGTCCTGTTTCTTACAAGTTCATCATAGGTAGGCACATAGTCAGTTTTGTTCTTAGCCAACTTAGTCATGTTCTGTGGATATACTCCATTCACTGCAAGGGGGACATCAATCTAGAGATAGTCTAAAAAGTGGAAAACAAATTGTTAGATTGTGGGTGGTCTCAACCTAAAAATGTGTATATATGCATTCTAATCTATTATACTAGGTTCTAATTGTAGATTTTGTAAGCTTGTCAAGGAGACAATAAAATTTATAAGTTTTCATCTTTGAGATATACCCAACCACACTGTTTCTTTGACTTTTTTTGTTAGCAATCATTACTTTCAACACAGAAACTTATGCCAATAGAGATCTTATGAAATGCTAACATGGATCTTAACGAAATAATACAGAAGGAAAGAAGTAGATTTTGGAAAATTGTAACTTTGAAATTTCTAGATTCTAATCAAATGTATAACTTTACTTACTATTTTTTTCTTCACTTAATTTCCAAGCTTGTGTATTTGATCCTTGTTGAATTTCCTCATTTGCAATCAAAGAGTCATATTAAGAAAAGCATAATCAAACCTTCACAACATTAGATGTAATTAATTGATGGGGACACAACTTAGCACAGAATGGACACAACAGGAAAGGGAAAATTTTATTAGCTATGAAAATATGCTAATACATTCAGTATAGAGAAAATAGACTTCTACACATGCCCTATGGGCTTACAATAGCACAAATCTAGAGATAAATTCTTCTCCCAATACCTTCTCTCAAACTCCACTCCGAACTACCTTTTACAATGCCAAAAATGTTCTTAAATAGACCCCAAATGGTTAAGGATTAGGAATACATTCTAGAAAGTTCTAGTTGGCATCCACCGACCAAATAGAAGGTTCTAGAAGCCATGTTAGAAGTGGGCGCAAAACTAGAAGACTCCAGAAATGGTAACCGAACTTTCGGGAGGCATAACTTTTGAACTGTAGCTTTGATTGATGAATCGTTTACATTTTTGGAAAGCTCTTGAAGCGCTCTATAGCCCTATGGAGAGCTATGCTCATCCCCCATTTTTTGGCCCTATTTGAGGTCATTTAATGCCCCTAACCTGACTTTGAAGCATTCTTAGGAGGTCTCCAGAAATGAAAAAACTATAATAACTTTCAAACCGTGGTGACTTTTGACCTGATTCTTTTTCTGGAATTCTCTAAATTACAATTACAATCATTTGACCAATTTACACCTCCTAGTTCACCAAAATGATGGCTCAATTACATACTCCTATTTTTTAGGCATTTTCACGTATCCTACGGTGCTCAAATACTCTAACCTAGAACACTGATATTGGAACTGCGAGAGTTGGAACCTTTATTTGACCCAAATGGGTATCCAAAAATGAAAACACATGAAACAGAAACTAAGTCTAAGTACATTTTTTTGGGTGACACGGGATTGCCCTTATACCTCTGGATGCTCCTACATCATTAATTAGGTCACTAGTTCTTATTCTACATATGCAAAAAATAATCTATTGTGTAGCATAATCATTTTGCACACATTAAACATAGTAAATCAAACTATTACTAGTTCTTAGTCAACTTTGAAAAAAAAGGTTATCTAAACAAAGCTATTTGCATGTTTGCAATAGTCAAAGTTCAAAACAACTTCTAATATATTATAAAGTGAGATGGAGATTACTAGATACATATTTTAGTACATTTTTTGAAGCCCAAAAGGATACTTCACTAAGAAGAAAATGACATAGAAATGACCAGATACATATTATACTATGTCATGGTGAAAAATATTATAGCTTTTACATGCAAGTTGTGAACTTTCATTCATAGTAAGCATAAGCTTATACATCATCATTATATCTTTATGGTGATTGTCATCTTGTAATAATTAGTTCATCAATAAAGAAGGTGTCATCTCCTAATATCTGCTACAAGATGAATGCCAAATGGCTTGAAATTATTCTCAAATACAAACAACAAATGACATGAGTAATGGTGCTTGATGATCTTAGCTACCAAGGCTCCCATATCATTGTCATACCATTGCCCAAAAATCTTTGTGTTTTCATGTCTTATAATCCATTCAAGTGAAAACATTGGATATGTTACCACAAGGTTTATTATGGATAAAAGTGTTTCATTTTCAGCAATCATGCTAAATGGTGATAGTTCACAAAATAGTGCGTTGCATGCTGGATTGAAAATGGTTGTCAATGCTTGTGCAATGTGATTTCCAGGACGGAAATGTCTTATGATATCTTCACAATGAACTATGATATGAGCTTCCCTATATTCCCACACCAAATTTTGTAAGTAAATCAATTCACCATTAGTCATGAATGGAGATAGAACATGAATTTTATTAGTGTCTGGTATTGGCTGAATGTCTCCCCACCCATCATATCTAAACATGACAACATGCTTATCATAAAAATATCTTTTCAATATTTTTCTTTGGCATTCATCTAGAAGTTCTAGAATTTTTTCAAGAATACTAGATTCTAGACTTTTAGAGAGGTGATCTATATCGCGATCTAACAAAACAAATGCATCAAGAAGATCCATTCTTGTGTAATTTGGAGACTAAAAACCTGTTTGCAACAAGGAACATTTCTGAGAATTTACTGACCATCATTTAGTTCTAAGATATATCTTCCACCTAGTGTCATTATTTCATTGATATACTTTTTATGGAAATAATCATATGAATATCATTAATATAAATGATTCCATACATACTATTCAATAAATGTGCTTCGGATGACTATCAATTACAATGTTTAATTTTGCATCAATAGATTCCACTATTCATTTCATCTTAATAGTATAATTAGTATTCAAGTTCTAAAGTTCTCTATAGTAATTATAGTATCATAAGTTGGCAACCAATTATATTCATAGCAATACTAGAAGAGACATTAATTTTAATAATCATTTTATTCATATATCAATGCAATATTCATATTACTTGTACATACTTGTTCATTGATAGCATAAGGTGCCTAGATAGAGCACCTAGTCTCCATAGTATTCTCCATACTTTGTAGATACATGTAACAATAGGCAAAGGACAATAGTCTTTGTGCTATCTTTCACACTTCATACATGCATGTAACCATAGGACAAGGATGATGTGATAATTGAACTTCGACATTAGTACTTCCAATTTATGAGTAGAAGTCAATTTATGGTACTACTAGACAATCAAACAGTTCATGAAGAGCTTGTATTTGAAGGAGTTGGAGCAGTCAGATTTTCTTCAGTTGGGAGTTGTTTGTCACTTGGATGCTTCTATTCACATGAAACACTAGTTTCTTTGGTTAGATTTGTGTACAAAGACATGAATGCATTGTACAAATTTTTCACTCTTGTCACAAGACATTCACCCAAATGACCAATATGTACATTTAACACATAAACTAGAACAACATCACATTCATTAGTAATAGCTAGACGCACATCAATATAAATGCATGATGCAACCTCAGACTCTTCAACTACTTTATGGGAAAAGAGGCTGCCAGCGATAGATGCATGTTGAGTTCCTCGATATGCACAAATTGCTTCATGGTATGTAGTCAGTGGCACAAAGTACTCTTGTACATAAGAATTTGCTAGTTTCTCAATGATTGTTTCTTCTTGTACCAAGTCCATACAATTCAACAAGAATCTTGAAACAATATCAGGATAGAAAATTTTTCCTAAAGCATGTTTCAAAAAGTCCTCACTTATTAGTGTCCTCAGAGATTGCTCGACACATGAATAGTCAAATATGAAGACAGGTCACATTGTGGTTGATTCAATTGGTCCTATAATGGGATAGTCCCATTGTGGCCTTGGAATACATACTTGCTTATCCATTTTCAAGTTGTAAAGTTTTTTATCATCTTTCCAATTGTCAAATTCTACAGTCTTTAAAATTTCTAAAGCTAGTTATATTAGTCACTAGTATATTTCTCCTAGTAGAGAAAGTAATTGCTCAAGATTTTGGAAAATATGTCGCAAGTATTGTCTATAGCACAAGTTGTCCTAATTGAAAAGAAAAATCAAGAAGATGAACAATAATACAAACTAATTGTAACATTTCAAAAAATTTGATGTAAAAATCTAAATACAATATTTGAAGAGGAAAACTTAATTTAATTTTCTTTTTTTTTTCAATGAATCATATTAAAAATCTTAAATAGGTATCATAATGAAATCTAGTTATATATATAATTGTTTTTTCTATTTACCCCTATCAATTGATCTATTTGTATCCCCACCATGACATGTGAAATATGCAATAAACTATCTCAATCATAAAGATACCACCCTACTATATCAATCAAATAACATGTCAACACCAAGGCCATGTGATCTTCATCACCCTCCCATATGTTTATGCTTCTACTCCCTTCTACTACTTCTATCAACTCATTCAATACCTTTGATAATGTGAGTGTCTCAAGTGACACAACTTATACTTCCATCACATCATATTTTTGCACACATATTGGATTCTATACTTATACCCACCTAACTTATTGAAATTCCTTTAGACACCGCTATTATTATGTTCTCCAAGGCCCACGCTAACATTGGTGTAGATGATACTATGTTCCATCCATTGAATGATACCTAATAAGATGTCACATGTAGACAATGCAATATATTCTCATTAAGGCTTTATTTTCGAGATGTTCTTTTTCACATTCTAGTATTCCTCAATGGTTTCAAGATAAATAAATGGCATTAGATACATCATAAGATACTTAAATATAAACATATACTTGGTTGTGTAATAACAGATAGTAGAAAAGGTCTTAAAAAGTCCAAACAAGCAAATATAATCTATAATAATAAATGATAAATATAAAATGTATGAAAAATCCTTAATATATTTAACATAGTGCAATTAAAATACAACAAAAAAAAAAATATATCATAATAATAATATATAAGCTTCACTACCACAAATTGCCACTCTTGTGTGAGTGCTTTTTCAAGGTCTCTTGTGGGACCTTTTACATCATATTTTTTTCCTCTCTCCAAACACCAATAGAATGTGACCCTACAAGGAACTCAATCATGGAATCCCCTCCACATAAATCTTGAGGAGAATGTGGGCATCAATTCACATCGAGTCTTTTTCTTAAATATAGTGGATGATGAATAATGCGTTAAGGATAGAAATATCAAACAAAATGTGGTCACAATAGCCATGAATGTGGAAAGAAGTCACAGAGCAGCTAACATCATAATTATGGAGGGAACATAACCACAAACATTATGGCTTCTAGAAGGATTCCTTTGACCTACCACATTATCGCTTCTAGACAGAATACTTGGGCTATCAAATTATGGCTTCTAGAAGCATATTTGCATGGGGTTTTTATGCTTCTTTGGCTTTGCATTCGTCCATGTCAATGTCACACATGCTTTACTCTACTTTCTGAAGTATGTTAGGTAATCCTTAGTCTTCAATTGGTGGATCTCGCTTATGTTTCTTAAATAGAAGTATCTCATGGATTGAAATTGAACATTTTTAATCGAAAATTAAATTTGTTAGTTTATTATAGATTAAATTTTTCATTGAATCCAATACAGCACTGACAAAGAATCATCCAACATATGGAAATAATTTTGAATTTCATTTTTATTCTTATAGAAAAAAATCATTAGTATTCGATGTTCCTATTGAGGCTTTATGCCAAATGAATTTAGTTAGGTTCACTAATGAGCCAGGTTTGTCTTCTGCATAATTTTAGCAGATTGAATCCTCCCACTTTTAATAGTTGGATCAAAGAATGAATTGTGGTATGGATATATTTTCCCTCATAAAATTATTCTCTACTATATAAAATCTAAATACTAAAATCTATATAATCTAATTTTTCTCTAGATTTTCCTAGAGGAAGAAGCAATTTCCTTGTTTGATATCTTGTCATGTTTATTTATTAAACTAGTTTCCATGTGGTGCTCGGAGAACCTAATCTTGCAAAAAATAGTTAAAGTTGAGCTAGCAAGTTATCCCAATTGTTTTATTAAAATGAGATGATGTGCACAATAATATCTAAAATTTCTTTGATAAAGAAAATGGATGCGACTTTTTAGTTTACAGTTTCATAATCAAGATGCAAAATACACATTGATACCTTGAAGACCAATGGTAATATTTTCTTATAGTAATTCCGTTGTTTGCTAAATTAAATTATAATACACTACTTGGTTCTTTTTCCAAATAGTTACTCAATGCTTATCGTCCTAAGATTAGAAGAGTGTCCTCAAGTTTGGTAAAATTACTAGTCTCCCCTTGTACCTCTATGATGAGGTAGGGTTCAAAAAGATCCCCAATTCACAAACATGAAACCATTTACTAAAGCTCACCCCTCAATCTATCTAATGACACAATATATGCAGACATAATTTCTAAGGTATGAAGCTAAGATTAAAAAGATCACACTACCAAATTCTCATCAATTCACCATCAGAATTATACACTAAATTAATATAGCAATATAAATGATGACACTAGATTAATTTAGTAATAAAAAAGATCACTACAAAATTTTCATCAATATGCCATCCTCAAGCATGGAAGCAAAAGTATTCAAACAAGCTGCATTTAACCCACTGATTTCTTCTATAGCTTTGACAAATTAAAGAATCTTTAAGACCAAGCTAATATAGTACTTTAATAGTTGGCGATCAAAAAAAAGAGAATAAAGATCTTAGTAAAAGATTTCAAAATAGAAAAATGAGTATAAAACCATAAAGAAACATCATTATGCCCAAGTCTCCAAAAATTCATCATTCTAAGGCCTCCGTGTAAGAGGTCAAAGATTATAATATACAAGTTTGATGAATCATTTCAGGAAATATATTGGACTAGAGTTGAGGTTAATCTGGAATTATACTAGGGTAGCAAGATCATTGTGTAGATGCATTTAATTCCGGGGAGAATGGACTTGTTGTTGGTTGATGACACCAACAGAGCAAGGGTTACTAAAATCCAGGAGAGACCTATGATGAAGGGAAAGCACAACTCTCTTCCCTCGCAACTGCACTATTTGAGAGGATGCATTTTTGTTGATGGCTATTTCTTGCTCATCTTCAGGCAGTCACAACATCAGGGTGAAGACATTTATGTTGGGAGTATAGAGCATGCGACTCCTAAAAACATGCTTGAAATTTATGTTCTGGGTGTTACCATGAGCCACTTAAATGAAGACAATTCCTTTAAATGAAAGAGAATGCAAAATATCTAATTTGGAACAACTAGAGGAAAAATTTATGGTCTTTGGATCACAAAGTCATCTTTTGCTATATAGCTATGTAGATTCTCTTAGTCGTATCCTTTCATATGTCCTGAAAACTATTGTAGCTAGAGAAGTTGTGTAGTTGTAGCAATTAAATCATATTAAAGCTCTAGAAGATGAAACATAAATCACAGTGTCATGCCCCTATTTGGGTTACATCTATCACATTTTTGATAAGTTTGCAATAACACCTAGCTCGTTTCTAGATGCGCAGAAGTGCATTACTTTCAAACTCATACTAGAAAGTAGTAGATCAGTTCACTGCAATGGTAAGTAGTGTCTCACATATTTAGGAGCACTTATTAGACAACTCAAGGTGCGTCATTTCTCTCCAACTACTATTGTTTCCACTATTTTGGTTGTAATCTTGGTCACCTCAATATAGCGCAGTAAGTCGAGCGAAGAGGGGACCTCAATTTATACGAAATATATCCCATGAATATATATTCATTTGGTGTTACAGGATTTTCACTTAGATAAGGACACAGAATATGCTTTTAGCCGCTTCCAAAGTAGAATCAATCTACTGAAGTAGGACAAAAAGTAATTTTCATTTTGAAAATGTATGATGGAAAAGTTGAGATTTTTGTTATGGCTCCGTATAATACATCTGAGTATTATAGACAAAGCTTGAGTGGACTAGCAAAAATGCTGATAGAAATAACTGATTCTTGCTATGACAATGGATTCATCTTCATGAGGGATCTAAAGCTTATTATAGCCCAAATTGCAGCTAAAGACTGGACTGATATTGACAGCAAGTGAATAGCTTTGAAAGTTGATATTCTAAGGAAAAATCTCATGTCTGCAGTCCACCTAGGATGCTTTTCTATGAAAAATACAAATGAAGAATTGAGGGTTCTAGATAATTTTGACACACAAGAAGAAGTTTATGATTTTCCTGTTGTTGTTGGGGATTCTTCATGGAACATAAAAGATTCAAGGCTATGTCTCTCACTCTGTACACTATCAAAAAACACTGTCACTATAAGGGATGTTATTTCTCAAATCAGATCCAAATTGGAGATGGTTTTGCCTAGGAATGCTAGCAACAACGAGGAGTGGCATTCAATAGTATGGTCTTATCAGAAGCTTCTATGTAGCCAACAGACAGTGCCAGTATGCGATCTAGGCGCAATTTAAATAATTAAATAAAAAGTGAACCTCTACATAAGTTTAGCACATCAATATTTCCCACACCTCCAAAACCAGTCATGATACACCCAAAAAATTAAGTTAAATCCCATTAGAGAGCAACCATTTCCCTAAACAAAAACTAATTCTAATAACATTCTATTGCAGATACACAAGTAAGATACAACTCCTGTATACAATAAACCCTCAAAATATGATTGATGTAAAAAGCTACATAATATATAAATTCCTACTCATAATCGAAAGTAAATCCAAACCCTACAAATATCCATTAAACAAACCCTCGAAGCCTTATACACCTAAAATTATGTACAAATCACTGATATCCAAAAAAAATATAATCACAAGTAAATCTAAACCCTACAAATCCTCCATGAGACAAACCCCCAAAAGCCTTATACACCTAAAAATTTATAACTTGAAAGTAAAGAACCTCCACTCAATCTATACTTAAAGATTTTTGAAACCTCGCACTAGATGAACCTCCACAAAAAAGAGGAAGACATTGTATAGAAGCAATTAATAACAAAAAAATTCAAACTTAAGCATTACCACTCAAGAAAATGTCAACAAAAACAAAAGCAATAAGTACATCTATTTTAAAAGCAAAAGGAGTTATGAACTTACAAGAAAATGTTGGAGAAGTAGAGGAAGAAGGGAGAACTTGTTGGGAAGGAGTGAATAAGCAACCTATAAGATTTTCAATTGCATAAACCTCTCTTTTAAAAGTGAACCTCATTATAGGTCAACCTTAAGGCGCAGTACTCTTCTATTCATTATGTATTAACAACCATTGATTATGATCTTGTTTGTTGTACTAACTAGTGGAATGTAGAATCCAAATATTTGCAAGTCATCATATTATTATTATTTCCTATTTTCATAGCTTGGTTCTTGACCAATCGTATTCAATTGATTAACTACACTAATTGTGATGGGTCGTCCATATTCCTATGAATCATTTAATGGAAGAAATATTAAGTAGTGGAATGTAGAATCCAACTATTCGCAAGTCAGCATATTATTATTATTTCCTATTGTCATAGCTCGGTTCTTGACCAATCATATTCAATTGATTTAAATACACTAATTGTGATGGGTCATCCATATTCCTATGCGTCATTTAATGCAACAAATATTATGCCATGTCCAACAATGTATATGCGTAAGTAGTGAAATATAGAATCTGACTATTCGCAAGTCAACATATTATTATTATTTCATATTGTCATAGGCTATGTTAGTTTATTGAGTTTGGCTTTACACCCTTTCTCAAGTGAGTTTCCCCAAGAATTTGACAAGATCCATGTTTCATTGTGTTTTGGTAAACTCCTCAACCATTTTGTGGATTAAATTATAGAAATCATTGTGAATATGCATCTGAAGGTTACCAAGGTTCATTTTACAATAGCCAAGCTCATATTTTTCAAAAGCTTCAAGGCTTTTTCTAACAAGATCCTCTGTATTACCTATTTTGGAACTACTTTTGTGTGACACATCATTCTTCAACAATTTGGGTGGCTGGGATAGCTGGGATGGAGATGATAATTCAAGTTTGGCAGGATGGTGACATGGCTTTTGAAATGGTCAAGAAAATGGTGAGTTTGAATCTCTCCCCCAAGCAACACAAAGACAACACATTTACACAAACAACACTAAACATCAAAAATCCTAATCACAAATCATACTCAAATTCTCAATATAGTATTTCACAATAATCAAAAGCCATTTATCAAGCACATTATATTGTTCTAAATTTTATCTGTGCATAAAATTATTGTGATCTAACATATCTTCATAGATCTTCACAAAAAAAAAATTCAATTCTTTTACAACAATCTTGATTCTACACAATAGATCATAGATCTCAAATTTTCAAACAAAAAAGTCAATTCTTTTACAACAAAATCGATTCTAAACAATAGATCTAGAAAACCTTTCATAGATAGATTTAATGTAAATATGATAATCACAAAAAATAATACAACTACAATACAATATGTTCTAAACAATAGATATGGACAAGATTCCATGTAAATATGATGATTACAAAAAACAATACAACTATAATACAATATAATCTCAAATAAAAAGAAAAGAGAAATCTCTGACACACCTTGTACTCTAGTAGGAAGAGACAAAAGCCTTTAGAAATGTGAATTAAAAGTAATCAACCAATGCTATAAATAAGAAAAGAACAATTATAGAGGGTTCCATAATCAATGCTCACATGAGACAAATTTTGACCTAAAAATAGTTTATAAGCCACAACCATAAAAAAAAATATCCCCTGGCATCCTTTCCAAGGAAACTTATGCAACACAACAATAATAAATGACAAGATATGTTATCTCTCTAATTGCTTATCATGTTGTATTATTTTGTTTGTTTGTGTTGATTTGTTAGAAATAGAATACAACTATAACCCCAACAATAATAAATGACAAGAAATGTCATCTTTATAATTGTTTATAATGTTGTTTTATTTTTATTTTTGTGTTGATTTTTTAGAAATGGAATACAACTGTAACCACAATCTATAAATATTTGACAATATGTTTCATTCTTATTATTATTATTATTCTTTATTCTTAGTATTGATATCTAAAGTTTGGAAGGTGAAATTTTTTTGGAGAATCGTGAAAAGGCTGGTTGCAGAGAAGAACACGGACAGTGATGGGCTAATTGCTTTTCGCTGCTAGGGCCTGCGTGCCCTAGCTTTCTCTGCTCCTCGCATCCTATTAGGCTCTAGGCGAGTTGAGTGCTCGTGTTGCATGCTCGTGGGCAATTCGGTGTGCGATCTTGCTGGGGTGTGGGATTTTTTTGCCTCTTTGGCCACAGGATAGGGCTTGCAGCTGGGGTTTCTCTCTCTCCTGCTGCATGGGGTGTACGTGGCCGTGGTGTTGGGGGTTGGAGGGGCTCATGCCCCCTTTTTGTGCCTTGTTGGATTGCCAAGCCCAGGCTCGGGTTTAATGGGGGATCTAGGGGCCACCCCTTCCAGGCCTCCGGGAGAAGACTTGGTGATGGGGGAGCTTTTTTTGGGGATGCATGACAGTAGCAAGGGTATGAAGGATAACTTCCAGTCAAAGGAAGGAGAGTCCTCTTCAAATGGAAAACTCTGACTTCAAAAAATCAATGGGTGTCTACAGAAAGCCAAGGTTCGTCCTATTCTGGTAGTTCAACCTAAACAGGTTTTGGAAGATGTTGAGTATTGGAATAAACATGCTCTTATATGTAAATTTTTGGCCTTCACCTTCCATTGCCGGTGTTGGATTCTTGGGCCTATCGGGTGTGGAATCCAGAAGGAGATATGGAGATTCTGTTAGCAGCTAATAACTACTTTATGGTTATATTCTCCTGCATGTCGGACAGGAATAAGTTTTTTGAAGGCGGCCCTTATTTCTTTAGCTAGGTGGGGCTATTTATTAAGCCTTGGCACACGGGCTTTAACTCTGCTGAGGAGATTCCCTCTCGAGTTTTGATCTAGGTCCACCTACCAAGACTTCCTTTGGAATTCTGGAGGGAGGATATTCTTCACTCAATTTCAATGCTTCTTGGAACACCTGTGGGATCTTTTACACAGATGCAAGATCATAAGGTAATCACTTTTGCCCGTATTTGTGTTGAAGTTGATTTGAATAACCCATTGCCAGACTCTATGGAGATTTGTATGGGCTTTGTTTCCTGGATCCAGCAATTGGATTATGAGACCCTCCCATTCAGATGCAGAATCTGCCATGAGTATGGTCACCTACTATGCCAGTGTCCCAGATATAAGAACCCCTCCGTGGATGCTCAGACCCCCCATAGGGAGGACAAAGGAAAGGCTAAAGCTTCTACTGGACCTATTGATAGTGAGGGATTTACTCAGGTTAAACCTCGCAATAAGGGAAAAGGAAAGAAAAGAGCCTGGACAGAAAGGAGGACAGAAGACACCTTTAATAGGTTTGATGCTCTTGAAAACATGGACCAAGAGGCAAGTATCCCAGTTGAGCTCTCCTCGGAAACCATCATTCAACTGGAGACTCATGAAGGAGATATGCAGAGAGAGGGTCAGCTTCTTGATACAAGGGACCTACAAGGCAAGCAGTGGGATAATGATGGGCCTCCTCTTGTTCAGAATATGGGGGATCTTAGCGGAGCACAGGGTTCACAGGGACCAGCAAGGGTACCCAATGAATCCCACGGGCCTAAAGGGGCATTTGATTCTATTAAGAGTAATAAGGTTTCTCTCACTTTAGGCATTCAACAGAAGTCTTTCAAAAAGGGGCCTTTAGATAAACCAATAAAAAGTGGTAGGAAGACTGATTAGGAGAAAGTGAAGCTAATGGGGGAAAATTTGGTGGCATCTGGGTCGGTACGCCCTATTGATTCTCATTTCTCTCAGCCTCATAAATGATTGTGCTATCATGGAATGTAAGGGGGTTGAACAGCGTCCCCAGACAAAAGGTTGTTCATAGATTAATTGAATCCTAGTCTCCTGATATGGTTTTTATTCAGGAAACTAAGCTTTCTTTGGATGGTTTGGCTAAGTGTGTTGCATATATTTGGCCCCGCGGCTCTTGGCAGGGGGTGGGGGCCTTGAAAAGTGCTGGAGGGGTGGCTTGCTTCTAGGATCCTAGGAAAGTCTCCCCTTTATGGTGGTTCTCTAGTCGGTCATCCATTTCTTTGATAGCTACTAGTTTTGAGAATGGTGAAAGGTGCTTCTTATCCAATATTTATGCTCCTACAAACTTTGCAGGTAAAGTCCAATTATGGGCCCATATTAGATTCATTTGGTCTTTGGAATCTCTTCTTCCATGGATTATGGTGGGGAACTTCAATGTTGTTATTAGCCTGGAGGAGAAAAGAGGTGGGCTAGCAAAGCTGGACCAATCTTCTAATTTGCTCAGATATATGATTGGCTTATTATTCCTCATTTATGTGAAGCCTAATAATGGAGTCTTTACATGGAATAATCAGAGATGTGGTGGTGAGGCAATCTCAGAGAGGCTTGATAGATTTTTGGTCTCTTGCTATTGGATGGACAACAGGTGGGTTACCAGTTCTGAAATTCTTGAGTGGAGGGGATCGAATCAATGGCCTGTTAAGCTTTCCATCATTTCATATAGGATTACCAAGAATCCCTCTTTCAAATTCCAGTTGATGTGGTTACGCAACTCATCTTTACCTGATCTAATGGTTGACTGGTGGTATGAGGGGAAGCCAGATCATGGGACAGCAATGTATACTTTCAGTAAGAGGCTCCAACATGTGAAGTACAGGCTTAAGAGATGGAATAAACAGTGTTTTAGCTATCTATAGGTTTAGAAGACAACGGCTCAAACCAAACTCGATAGCATTACTCGACAGATTTGGGACCATGGGCTGAGCTCTAAGATGAGTGAAGCTGAGACTCTAGCCCTTAAAGAGCTAGAAGAATAGGAGCTTCGGGAGGAAATTTTCTGGAAGCAGAAATCTCGAATTGATTGGCTTCAGGAGGGGGATAGGAACACTGCCTTCTTTCACAACTCAATTAAGGCATGACGGCAAGGGAATTCTCTTCCCTCTCTTGTATCATCAGATGGAACTCAGATTTATTCTCATGAAGCTATCTCTAGGGAAGTAGTCAAGTACTTCTCTGATATCTTTTCTAGGGGGGAGCCTGCAGGTGGGCATGAGGAGCGTGACATTTTGGCTTGCATTCCTCATCTTGTCTCTACTGACATGAATGAAGCCCTACTAGCTCCTATCCTTCTTCTGGAACTGGAGAAAATTATATTCAATATGAAGAAGGGTAAGGCCCCTGGTCCAGATGGGTTTCAAATTGAATTTTTCCAAGAATTCTGGGAGGTAATAAAGTATGATCTTCTAGATGTGGTCCAGGAATCACACAGGAATAAACAGATGTTGAAATCTTTGAACTCGACCTTCCTGGCCCTTATACCTAAGAAGGAATGTGTTGATAGGTTGGCTCAGTTCAGGCCCATAGCTTTGTGCAATGTGGTCTATAAGATCATCACCAAGCTGATTGCTGAGAGGCTCAAACCATTCCTTGGTCCTTTAATCTCTGCGGAACATGGTGGCTTTGTGGATGGAAGACAAATCTTGGATGGAGTTCTGATAGCAACGGAGGTTGTCCATTCTATGGCCAATTCTAAGGAGAAAGCTATGTTTATAAAACTTGACATGGCCAAGGCTTATGATCGGGTGAGTTGGGAGTTCTTACAAAAAATCCTTTTGAACTTTGGGTTTGCAGTGGAATGGGTTGAATGGGTTCTTAGTTGCTTGTCCTCTTCCTCCTTCTCTGTTCTCATTAATGGAGAATCTTCAGAGCTGTTTGGTGCCTCTCGAGGACTTAGGCAAGGCGATCCTTTATCTCCCTATTTATTCATTATCATGGCTGAAGGGCTTGGCAGATTTTTAACAGCTCAGGTTCAGCAGGGATTTATCCAAGGGTGGAGTTGGAGCAATAACCTTCCTTCGTATTCTCATCTTCAATTTGTGGATGACACTGGACTTCTGGGTAGGGCTAGTATCAGCGAGGCAGTTAACATCAGGAAAGCCCTAGATATTTATTTGAAAGCCTCAGGTCAGAAAATTAATGATGATAAGTCTTCTATCTTTTTCTTTAACACTCCAAGGCTTATTCAGAACAGGATTGCTAGAATTCTTAGGTCCCAGATTGGATTGCTCCCCCTGATGTATCTTGGGGTCCCTCTATCCTTGGGTGCTTAGCGAAAAGAGTATTGGCAGGGGATTTTGGATAAATTCAAAAGTAAGGTTAGTTATTGGACTTATAGATGGCTTTCTTCTGTTGGGAGATTGGTTCTGCTTAAGACTATGATGCGATCTCTACCCATTTACAGGTGTGGTGTCCTGATCCCTCCTTCTAGTATTGTGAGAGAGTTTGATGCTTTATCTCGAAAATTCCTTTGGTCTGGCAATCTTCTTTCCTCGAAGTGGAGTTTAGTCAAGTGGGAGACTGTGTGTAGGCCAAAGCATGTAGGTGGCCTCGGGCTTCGTTCGATGGATCTTGTTGTCACTGCATTGGCTGCCAAATTATACTGGTGTTGGTGTATTAGTCAAGATCAAGAGTGGCCCAAGATTATCACTCACAAGTACCTTCCCGGTGCAGATTGCTCTGAGATGCCACGGCTTCCCTTGGTGGGTGAAGGCTCCTGTATTTGGAATACTCTCAAGAGGGGAGCACAAATTGTTAAGGAGGGGCTCTTCTGGCTTTGTAACAAAGGCTCGAAAACTCTATTTTGGCAGGACTCTTGGGATGGCCATCCTCCTATTCTTTCTAGTTTTCCCTAGCTTATTCCCCTCTCCCAAAGCTTTTCTAATGTTGGGTGGATTAAGGTGGAGCAGTTTAAGATGGTTAAGCACCTAGGTCAGGTTGAGATAACTTGCTAGAAGGACCCTCGGGAGTGGCCAATGGGTGGATCTGTTGAGGACCGGGCTCTCCTCTCTTGGGTTTTGGAGGGTAGGTTGTGTAGCTCTCTCAAGGGGAGGGACAACTTGGCTTGGAGTCCAAGTCCAAAAGGAAAATTTACAGTGGCTCAAGGCTATGCTATTCTTGATAGGAACCTTCATGGGCAGGCTGAAGTGCACTAGTGGAAGAAAGTTTGGAGCAGCTTTTTGTGGCCCAAGTGTAACTTTTTCTTATGGTTGTTGGCTCAGAAGAAATGCCTTACTTGGGAGAACCTTTGCAAATGAGGCTTTCAGGGCCCCTCGATTTGCTTTCTTTGTAGGCATAATGAGGAGTGTGTCTCACACTTGTTTTTCCTCTGCCCCTTCTCAAGAGAGATATGGCACAGATGGTGGGAGGCTTGGGGTCATGGTTGCATTCATGCTAATTCTCTTATCGAATTTTGGGAGAGCTTGGGCAGACCTCCTGTAAAGACTTCTTTCTTACAGGTGGCTTGGTGGGTTGGTCCAGTATTCATTCTCTGGAATCTTTGGCTAGAAAGGAATCGCAGGATTTTTTGTGATGCCAAATCTAGTAGCTCTCAATTGTGGAAGGTGATTCTTAATAGGATTCAAGAGACGATATATGCAAAGTGTGATATGTCTATTAATATTGATCCTCAGGACCAAGTTATTGTGAAAAACTTGAACTTGAAAGATAGTAGGTGGAGAGGCAATCCCAGCAACAGATTGAGACATGGGAAGTAGCAGGTGTGTAGAGATGGGAGGTGGTCCTCTCCCCCGACTGGGTTCTTGAAGATCAATACAGATGGGTCTTCTCGGGGGAATCTTAGGCATGCCGGTATTGGGGCTATTGGTAGAAGCGATGCTGGAGATGCAGTGTTTCTCCTCTCTGTTTACAAGGGTATGCATTCTAATAACCTGATGGAGGCCCTAGCCATTAAGGTTGCTATTGAGCGAGGCTGCGGTTTAGGGTGGCTGAATTTCATATGTGAGTCTGACTCACAGATTGTGGTGGATATGTTGAATAACCAGAAGTTGGATAATGTTAGTTGGCAACTTGCTTCTTTATCCAGACAAATTCTTTGTCTTTGTAGGTCGGTGGACTCTGTTTCCTTTCGTCATATTCCTCGTGAGTGGAACAGAGTGGCTAATTGTCTAGCTAAGTGGGCCTCAGAGAATGTGGGTGAGTGGAATATTAATGGTGGAGATGAGTTATCCATTGAGTACTGTGAGATTATTGATCAGATGCTTCTGGATGACAGAGTTTGTAGTGCTCCTTTGGGCCTTGGGCCTTTGCTTTGTTCTTGATCTTTGATTGAATAAATTTTTACCCCTCTTTTTTCAAAAAAAAAAAAATCTAAAGTTTGGAAAAAGAGAAAAAATAAATTATTTAGTGTGCAAAAAAAAAAAAACACTTTCAAACTCATGAGTGTAGCACACATAGGCCAATCACATTGCATAAAAATAAGTTTCACTAAATTTGCAAAAATGTCAAAATAAAGAGATATCTATAGTGGAAAAAAGATTTTAAAAAATAAAAGCCCTTGATTGGACAAACTAATAAGAAAACAATCAACTAATGTTATAAATAAGAAAACAACAATTCTAGAGGATTCCATTATCAATGCTCACACAAGACAAATGGTGACCCCAAAATAATTTATAATTATTTGTTTGTGTTGATTTTTTCAAATTATTATTATTATTATTCTTAGTATTGATATCTAAAATTTGGAAAAAGAGAAAAAAGAAATTATTTTACGTGAAAAAAATTTAAAAAACTTTCAAACTCATGACTGTAGCACACATAGGCCAATCAAATTGCATAAAAATAAGTTTCACTAAATTTGCAAAAAATGTCAAAAAAAGATGTCTATAGTGGAAAAAAGATATAAAAAAATAAAAGCCCCTGATTGGACAAACTAATAAGATCATTCACTTTTAACGAATGCATAAGTTTCTTGCCATGGCAGGAACTAAAATCAAAGAAAAACAAAGTGTTCATAAGCTAGAAGCTACAAGAAAAAAAAAAATTGGTGAAGTGAGAAAAATATCTAAATCATTCTATCATTTTAGACAGTGATAATATTATTATTGTACTTGCCATAGGCAATACTATTGCATTCAATTTGCCAAACATTCAATTAACTTTAGCGAATCACACCACTTTATTTAGCGATGCTTTTTTTAGACTTCCATCATATTGCATTATTTTCGGCAACATTTTTGTCCATATGAAATTGTGTAAACATTTTTTTTTGATACCCTTCTATTGTTTTCAAAATTTTCATATAAACATAATAATATATATAATTTCAAATGAAAAAAATATAACTCAAAAAGTGAAAACATTAAAATTCATTAAAATTCAATTGACTTGGAATAAGAAAATAATTTTATAGAGGATAGTGTGAGGGGAATAACTATAAAAAAAAAAAAAAAAAAAGCAATTTCTTATAGGTACCCAAATTACTATATGTAAAATTTGACACATCTTTTTCCTTAGTAGAAATGCATCTTATTATTGATTTTAATATATACTTACAAGTTTTATATCAATAATATTTAGTTGTAATTCCTAAGTTGTAAACAATTGTATCATTCTATGTATCATTCTAGTAATAATAGTTTAAATAATTGATTATATGTCTAACAATGATATTATTAATATACATTAGTAAAATAAATATATTTGAATTTACTTATATCATCCACTAGTAAATTAATTTTCATAAATCAAATTATATTATAATTTTATATAATTCAATCTATTATAGCACATAAGTACAATTAAATGAATGAATTTATAAATTTTCAATAGTCCTCTCATTTTATTATAATAATTTTATTATATCTAAAAGTTTTAAATTTTCTTGTGAGATAAAAGAAACAAATAAATCTCATTAATTGTACTAGTATAATAGGAGACAATAGTACATAATATAATTTAACATATTGAAGAGTAAAATTTCAAACAAATGATTTTGAATTTTTTCATCTATACATTTTACTCTTTTATTCTACTAAATATAATATTAAATAATTAAATACCTTATAGCATAATTATTTTAATTTTATTATAATTATTTTTGAAACTAAAATTATATTTAAGTTGATAGGCTTATTGTGAGAGCTTTGCTCCTAGATTTTAAGTTTTCCTTAGAAAATTTGTAAGACTAGACGGTTTTCTAATTTTTGATCAAATACAAAGACTTTTTCGATAACACATAACAATCTTTCCTTTCTAATTACATTAAAAAAACAGTAAAACATAAGAACCTTTCCTTCCTAATGACATTTAAAAAACACTAAATAATAAATAATTACAAACTACACAAATTTTGGTTCTCATATTTAGAAACTTCCATAATTTTATTTTAACTTATTCTTTTAAATATTGAAAACCATATGTTTGTCATAATTAGAAACTTGCATAATTTTATTTAAACTTATTCTTTTAAATATTGAAATGACATTAGAAAAACACTAAATAATAAATAATTACAAATTACACAAATTTTGTTTCTCATAATTAGAAACTTCTATAATTTTATTTTAACTTATTCTTTCAAGTATTGAAAACCATATGTTTCTCATAATTAGAAACTTCCATAATTTTATTTCAACTTATTCTTTTAAATATTGAAATGACATTAAAAAAACACTAAATAATAAATAATTACAAACTACACAAATTTTGTTTCTCATAATTAGAAACTTCCATAATTTTATTTTAACCTATTCTTTTAAATATCAAAAACCATATGTTTTGTCATAATTAGAAACTTCCATAATTTTATTTCAACTTATTCTTTTAAATATTGAAATGGTTTTCTTCCACTTACCCAAATTTTAAGAAACTTGTATTCTTGAATAATTAGAAACTTATGAAAAAAGAATTAGGTTTTTTTGTAAATTAGCAATTAGTCAAAAAAAAAAAAAAAAATATTAAATTTTTAAAAACTTGTCAATTACATTTCCCCACTATTCTTCTTTAAATTCATAGCAATTATATTATTTCTTTGTTCTCATTCTGTTACAGCATAATTTTTAAATCCTTCAGCCCTAACCCTGTTTGTAGGGTTTTCCAAAAGACTTGTTTGCACAAATGTCTGTAGTAGATCCGTCCATTCTCTGGTGGGTTCGAAAATTGTCAATCTTTCTGCTCTTTTTCATGTTTATGGGTTTTATTGCAATATTATCTTACGCCTCTTTCAAAACTGCTTATGTATGTCTCTGTCCATGTTTTGCTTTTTTATATCGTGCCTTTACCTACTTATGCCGCAGCTTTGTATCTATATTATTTTTAAAATCGGAATCCACCTACGAGAGAGGTTGGAATACTGAAATAGGGTCGCCACTGGAAGAGTATATGGATCAGCATGATAGGACAAAGAGCGGACTGAGTGAAGGTTTCTACAGAGAGTCCTGCCCAGGGGCAGAGAGTCTTATCGAAGCCATGGTGGAAGAGTTGGCCCTAAAAGTATAAGGCCCTTTTGTAATGTATGCCCTAAAATAACAAAATAAATAGCTATTAAACAACAAAGGAACAACTACTAAATTGTATTTCACTTACAAAAATTCCAGATAGTCGTTAGCGTCATCTGCCACAGGCTAATTTTTTTAGTTTTTGAAAAATAAATATGTTAAAAAATAAATAAATAAAGATTGACAAAACACAAAGAATATGTTGTTGGATTGAACGTAAGTCAGCATCCGTATGAAAGTTCTCTACATTTGTATGTTTTTGGTAATACTATCTGATATATAATATATAATGCAATTGTCTACCTTGTGTTCTGAATATGATTAATTTCCTGTCTACCAGATATTGTAGTTTTTTCAGATTTTACAGTCAAAAATAAAAAAATATCTAAATGAAAAAAATACAGATTGCCCTTATTTCCAGCCAAACTTCTGCTGAATCCAAAATTAATGGCATTTAAGGGTATTAAATTTTACTTTCATTTCAGATTTCTGCCCAACATTAGTTTTAGATTTCAGGAGTTATATTGCAATTTCATTTTTGCAGTTGACTTTATAGCTGTGATATTAGGGTTATAAATTATATAATTTCAACTCTAGAAGTATTATTTTCTTAAATATTATAATTTTAGAAAGAGTGAGAAATTATATTGATGAGCGTAGATAATCAATATGGGAAGAACAAAAGAAAATAGATATAAAAATATATCATAGTTTTGGTATGAATGAAGAGGAGAAATTATATTAATGTTTACTGATGATTGAAAGCGGGAAGAACACAAGAAAATAGATCAGTCATCTATTTCCTTATTTGTCTTCTTAAACCATGTGCTTTCATCGATATCAAAAATGAAACAACTACTGTGGCCAGTATATTTACAAATTTTAGAATTACTCAATAATATTAATGTAGACAATTTAATTTTTCGTATATGAAGACTGTTCTTGTTAGAAAATTATTTGTTGCCTCCAAAAAAGAGTAAACTATAAACTTATGTCATAGTTGAATATGCTTCATACCATTATGTTTCAAAATCTTCCATATTTAAAACAAAGTTATGGTCCACCTAATTGCATTACAGTTGCTCTAAGTTCCAACTAAAATTTTCTTTCAGCTCTTTCTATTCTCAAAGTCTTTACCACTACCTTTCAATGACAACCTTCAAATTGTTGAGTAAGCAAGTTCTCCAGCCATTTTTCCCAACCATTTTTGTAATAGTGGAATGCCACATTTTCATTATTTTCCTTTTTTAACTAAACATGTTTGACAATACATACCTCAATTCCATTAATTGACATATTTTTCTGTGCAAATTTTATATTCATACAGGATAGTATGTCGACATAACTAAGGTCTACAAAATTCAAAAATGCAAGAACCAGAAATTTTAATGCTCAAGGAACCATAAATATTGTAAGTTATTATTTATTCTTCCATATCCAATCAATTTATTCAAAATAATTTAAAACAAATATTTCATAAATAACCTTTGGCTTTTAAGGGACATTGACATTTTATTAATACTACTTTTCTATCCATACATGATACAATGTCCACAGAAGTGACATCCTCAAATTCCAATAATGCACGAGCAACAAATTTGAATGTAGAAGGAACCATAGATACTGTAAGTTCTCATTTAATCTTCCATATTTAATCGAGTTATGTATATCTTTTCAAAAAAAAATCTATTACTCACATGTTTTCCTCTCGTACTTTATTTTCTTATAGGATAATATGTCAATAGCAACAAGGTTGACAAATTTCAACCATTCTGGAATTGCAAACTTGAACAATCAATGAATCATAAATGTTGTAAGTTATAATTCATTCTTGCATTTTTTAATCAAGTTATCCTTAATTTTTTATAAAATTTCATTCATAAACAACACTCTCTCTCTCTCTCTCTCTCTCTCTCTCTCTCTCTCTATCTATCTATCTATCTATCTATCTATCTATCTATGTATGTACACATAA
The DNA here is from genome assembly GCA_028749045.1 of Cupressus sempervirens. Taxonomy (NCBI): domain Eukaryota; kingdom Viridiplantae; phylum Streptophyta; class Pinopsida; order Cupressales; family Cupressaceae; genus Cupressus; species Cupressus sempervirens. The sequence continues at coordinate 43,867,783 of CM053790.1, forward strand.
TTAGCATTTTTTGTTACCATTACTTTTTAATATGGTTATGTGTTATCTTCGTCTCCATATGTATGTCTATCTAATAAACTCATCATGTATTTCATTATGGACCTCTAATTACTTCCAGGATACTGTCTCAAATGAAATCAGCACTACGTCTTCAAATTATATGGGCAAAAAAAATGTAGTGAGTCACCCACATGTTTTCCAACATTTCATTTACAACTTTTCAAGAAATTTATTTCAATTCATTTAATAGTTTGCATACACCTATTTTTATGCAATTTTGTATAAGCAATTATTTTTAATTTATTTCTTCAAATCATGCATCTTCGATATATAAATATATCTATATATGCAAATAACTATATCAATATTTATCTAACTATCATTTTAATAATGCATTTATACTAGAAATAATATAACAACTATTGACATTCATAAAATAAATATATGACTCAAGATTCTTCTTTTAGGAAACTAAAATGGAAACAATATTGACTATGAATGCAATTCGATCAATCAATACTGGAGATCTTGTTTCAAATCCAATCCTTTAAATGTTATCATTTAAGAGGACCACAGTCTTTCAAGATCAGAGGGATCAATACAAGATTGTCTTATCTGATGGCAATCATATGCAATTAGCAATTTTTCCAGAGAAATCCAATTACCTTTTATTCTCAAACACACTCAAAATACAATCTATAGTATCACTAACAAATTATGTTTCTTGGGAAATAGGAGATTCTAGGTAGATATTCCATTTTTTTTTCTTTATTCATATACATATTTCAATTTTAATATCCAATACAAATATCTAATTCTAATTCATTCCAACTTGATCAAATAGGACCATAATCATCTTCAACCTTCAAATCATCCATCGGGAGTGGCAAATCATCAGGAAACCAAAGTATCTCTATAAGTCTCAAGAGGAACAAATGTTGGAAGAGAAAACAACTTCTTCACCAAACAAAAGAACAAAATTTGGCATCCATACACCTTCCTAGGAGCTACCACTACCAGATAGTATCAGCCCAATAAAGGATTTAAATCTATATCAGACAAGATGGATGATAAAAGGAAGGGTCACAACCAAAAAAAAAAATAAGACAATTTAATAACCAACGTGGAAGTGGGAAATTTTTCAGCTTTGATATATTAGACAATGAAGGAATAGAAACTTGAATAGTTTGCTTCAATGACATTGCAGAATTGCACTTTGATAGAGTGCACATAGGTGACTTGTATACCATTTCAAAAGGTTTAGTTAAACAAGCAAACACCATATACAACAAGTTGAATAGTCACATGGAAATAACTCTTGACAATTCATCAATAATCAAATGTTGCAATGATGAATTACCAACTAGGACCATTGAATACAATTTTAAGACAATAAATGACATTGCCAACATCTCTAATAATACTTTGGTTGATTTTATTGGGATTGCACTCAATGTTGGAGATATCTCCACATAACAACGAAAAGATGCAAGCAAGGTTGACCATAGAACTATCAAGTTAATGGATGTGTCACTAGCTTCCATTGATCTAAACTTATGGGGACCTATTTGTGTTAAAGACGGTGATGCCATCAAAACTTTGAAGGATTCTAAGAACATTGTTCTCCTTGCAATTAGAAATGGTCAGGTTTCTAAATTTAAAGGAAAGGTTATCAATACTACAATAGCAACAATTTTAACACTTAAACTATCCATATATGAAGTAGAATCACTACAGTCCAAGATGGAAGAAAAACAATTTGACATACCTTCTTTGTCAATATTTTCCACAAATATGAATACACCAGCAACTTTAGTTACAATTGCAAGTCTGTTGCAACAATGTAGTGTAATGAAAGACCCCTTGCACAATACAATAAAAGCAACTATCATATTCATCAAGCAAGGTGATTTTTGTTATCCATCTTGCCCACTAGAGGTGAATGGAAAAGAATGCAAGAAAAAACGTGTTGGAAATAATGACAACACATGGTTCTATTCTAAATGCCAAAAGAACATTCCAGATTGCAAGTACAAGTACTTGTTGCAAGTAAAACTACAAGATCATACAACTGATATTTGGGTTGTTGCCTTTGATGAAGTAGTAGAGTATCTATTGCACATGCCTACTACAAAACTCTACATGTTACAATACGATACCCAAGTTGCTTCAACTCCTAAACACATTATCAAAGCTCATTTTTTCAACAAGTTCAGATTCAGTATATCATTTACAAATGGATTGTACAACTCCTTAGTCAGATTGAAAGCTACCATCACAAAGGCTACCAACTTAGAGTTCAAGACTGAAAGTGAATATTACTAGCTAAAATTTCAAATATAGGTGCTACAAAATAGTGCATTCTATCAGCCATCCCTCATCTAGAGAAATAAATTTTTTAAAAAGTACATTGGTACTATTTTAATTTGTAAGTTTTTTTCCATAACACTGTATTCCAAATTTATCTTACTATATCTAATACTATGTACTCCACTTTTTAAACATTTCTTTTCTATTTACTCAGTTTAGGGAGATTACCATGACAAAGACTTTGATTAAAATTTATATTACAATAACATATATTATTGTCACTTTTATTGCTACTTACATAGTATTTCATGAATGTCCTCTTCTTTTGACAATACATTTTTCAAATTTCTATCTATAAAAAAAATCCACCCACAACCATTCAATCATAATCAAACTATTTGCTAATAATAAACAACTCATTCACCCTTGAAATCAGTTTATTCATTATTCCAAATAAGGAAAAAATTACTAACTCTGAAACTTTATTTGTTCATTATTAAATGTAGCCATTCATTTCCATTTACAAACAACTATAATACATTCCAATTCAATATATATTATATTTACTTCTACATATATGCCCCTGCTATGGCTTCACATATTTTCTGCAATGACTCTCATTGCCATTGTTCATCATAGAAACCTGTAATTGTCTAAATCAATTGACTGTATGTTATTTTTGGCATGTTCCTCTTCATTTTCCTACTAGTTTTCACTAATTATAAAATTATATAATCTATGTATTAATATATTTTAAATTTGAAGTCTTCTTTTATTTTATATTTCAAAATGTCAACAAATAGAAAACAATATTCATAACTCTTTAACTCGGTATGTAAAAATCTGCACATTTAAATTCTTCATTTTGTAATTAATTTACATATTTGTTGAAAGATCACACCATGACTAACACTTTGATTACAATTTATATTGTCAAAGCATATATTACTATGACTTTTACTGCTACTTACACAATATTACATGAATGTCCTCTTCTTTTGACAATACATTTTTCAAATTTCAATCTATAAAAAAACTCTAGCAACAACCATTCAATCATAATCAAACTATTTGCTAATAATAAACAACTCATTCACCCTTGAAATAAGTTTATTCATTATTCCCAATAATGAAAAAATTACTAAATCTAAAACTTTATTTTTTGATTATTCAATGTAGACATTCATTTCCATTTACAAACAACTATAATACATTCCAGTTCAATGTATATTATATTTACTTCTACATATATGCCTCAGCTTGACATATTTTCCTTATTGACTCGCATTGCCATTGTTCATCATAGAAGCCTATTGTCTAAATCAACTAACTGTATGTTATTTCTAGCATGTTCCTCTTCATTTTGCTATTGGTTTTCACTAATTATAAAATTTTATAATGTGTATTGATATATTTTAAATTTCAAGTCTATTTTTTTATTATATTTCAAAATGTCAACAAATAGAAAACAATATTCATAACTCTTTTAACTCAATATATTGAAATCTGCACATTTAAATTCTTCATTTTTTAAATTAATTTACATATTTATTGAAAGATCACACTATTTATGTTGCATTTTCTAACATCACAAAATTCAAAACTAACAAAAAGTTTGAACAATACAGATGCCATTTTTACATGTAGAAAAACAAAATTGAAGAGAGAAATTAATCAAAAATATTATTCCCAACACAAAGAACAACTTTCAACAAGATGAAGCTTGAAAAGAATCCAACAAAAGACATTTCAAAACAAAGAAAAAATAGTTCAAATTTTTGAGAACATACCTGCACATAGTAATAAACGAGAGTTTGCACAATGTCACATGTCTACCTTTCAAAATTGTTCTCTGTCTGCAATAAATGAATGTAGAATAAATGATTTGAAAAGACAAAGACAAATTGATGCAGTACAAGTCTCATCACATTTACATAGCATGATTAACTTCATCAACCCAAAAACATGGACAATGCCTATTCCAATGCAAACTCAAAATTTCACGACAAAATTTTACAATACAATGAAATAATTTTGAAAACACAATGATGCACTCTCAACAATGACAACTTGTACCATATGTAATGAATGCTACATAGGTATGTCAACAAAGACAAATATTGCAAGCACTATATGCTCTAGATGTTCCTCAGAAAAAGGATTACATCGCTGTTCACATGCCAACAATTTAGATCTTGGAAGACAACCAAATGTCCTCAAACACCTCACCCAAGTTGAGGAAATGCTAATTGCTAGAATGACTCCAGTATTACAAGTCACACATGCAAGAGGAGGACAATATAAATATACTGGTCATACAATAAGTTTCCTCCAAGATATTTCAACCATTGCACACTTTTTACCTAGACGGTTACAAGATCTTGAATTTGTTATTATACGTCGAACAAGCCTACATGGAAATAATTATGATTGCTATGTCAACAAAAACAATGTTATAAATGCACTACAATTCAAAATACAAAGTGACCCATACTACAAAAATGTTGAAATTGATATTGATGCACTCAATTTACTGCCAAATACAACCACTGATATATCAAACATGCTACCCACTCTTCAAACAAATTATGAAGTCATAGAAACAAAAAATTACAATTCTTCAAACTTTTCCAATGATATTGATTTACAACATACATCCTCATTCATTCCAAAATTACCTAATGGAGAGTTTGAATTGCAAACCATTAAGACATTGTTAGGGTTGAAAACAAATGAACCAGAGATTGTAGAATGGCTTGAAATATATAACTCTCTAATTAATGAATACAATATTGAGGGTCTTTTTAGCATGGCTTTCCCCACACTATTTCCAATAGGATGTGCACTACCACTTCAACCAAGATGCAAACATGTTTACATGCATGAATATGCATTGCACTTATTGAGATACTATGATAATAGATTCAGAAAACATGTTAGATTTTACTATTCCATTTACAATTTAATGATGAGACATCGTAGCCAGCAAATAGTTGTAGTTTTCCTTAAATCAAACATTCATGAAAAAGTGCCTAAAACAATTGAAACACTATGACAAAACCTACAAAATGTCTCAAACAGTCAATTAGCAAATCAACTAATGCGGTTTGGAACATCATTACGTGGTACACTAGCATTTTGAAATAAGAGTTGATCTAACTTGACCACATTGATCCAACAAATAGGGACCCCTATTCTTTTCTTCACATTGAGCTCAGCGAACACAAAGTGGGCCGATTTACATACTTTATTCCCACACAATACAAATTCCACAATACAAATATCATGATAACACTTGGTAGATAATATTGTACAAAATCCACATATTACATCACTCTACATTCACCAAAGATTCACAATCTTCCATGAAGAAATCATAGAAAATTTATTAAAAGCAATAGATTATTTGTATAGGTATGAGTGCAACACCAAGGATTTTCTCACATACATGGGTTTATATGGCTTCCAAATGCACCTAATATGGACACAATAAACTAGAATAATATTCTTGAGATAGAACAAGCAACACAATTTTTTGACAACTACGTATCAGCATGGAATCCATGCACTACAACAGAATGACAAAATAAATCGCATTACACACCTAATGATGATCCTTGCTTGCTAAACACACCTCAAATATTAGCATTATATCCTCTCTTTGATTATGAACAGATATTGAATACTATACAAGGGTAAGTGCACAAAGTTGTGGTGCCAAAAGGGGGGTATAAGTGGACACCTTTTTCCTGAAATCTGCAAATTTTGAACTTCAACAAGAAATTGAAGATAGTTACGCTCAAAATTTTCAGATATGACAAAAAAAAAAGTCGTAGTCCTTTGAATCTAGTTTCTAAACTACTAATTTTTTTTCAAAATGGTTTAGTTTTAGGTCCTCAAAAAAGGGGGTCACAAAAAGTGGTACTGTTTATTCCAAAAAAACATAGCACAGTACAAAGTGTGGCCCCCCTAAAATTTTAACTTTTTTTTTGAAATTTTTTAATCATTCTGGTCAAAACTTACTTAACACTATGTAGTTTATCCCAAATTTTTTGAGTAATTTTATAATGTCTATTTTTTTTTTAACGAATTTTTTAACTAGACACATCCCAAAAACGTGAAATATCTATGTGCTCCCCCTAGAAATAATTGAAAACTAATCTAAAATCAAAAAAAAAAAATTTCAAAGTGTGTATAATGGAGTCTAGTTTCTAAAAAACTAAGTTGTTACAAAATTTGATGAACGAGCTAAAATCTATAGCCCAATTAGTACGTGGTGGTTTTTGACAAAAAAATGAACATACATTCAAAAGAAATTATAGATGAAAGGCTTGAAATAGTTCAAATTAAAAATAAATTATATGGTTAGATAGCTAACACAGAGACCTATAATGCTATGTAACTTGATCTTATCGATACCCAACCACGAGAAATCTTGAAGGGGAGCACAAAAGAAAAAACAATCATTTTTTGTATTTTTGCTGGAAAACACGTCTCAGGCCTATTCATCAAATCCAAACCTTTGGGTTGGATCTCCAAGGAAAAACCAAGCCTTAGGCTTGGGTTTGATTAAGGTTTAAATACCGCGTGCACGCTATAGGGTGCAAGCACTATAGTGCACACGCACTATTAAGATGTAAGTTGCAAAAGAGAACTAGGTGGGGGGGGATAGGGGAATGGCTATGTGTGTGCATAAAAGAGATAGAGAGAAAGTAGGGGATAGGAGAGGGGAGAGAGTACAGGATGGGAGAGAGAAAGTGAGAAAGAGTAGGGGTGGCAAAGAGAGTATAGGATGAGAGAGAGAGAGAGTAGGGGTGGCAAAGAGAGGAAGTGTGAGAGAGAGTACGGGTGAAAAGAGAGAGTGCAGGATGGGGGAAAGAGATTTAAAGTAGGAGATGGGAGAGAGGAAGTGTGAGAGAGAGTACAGGTTGGGAGAGAGAGATTAAGAGTAGGGGATGGAGGAGAGAGAGAGTAGGTGATGGGAGACAGAGTGGGAGAGGAAGAACTTGAGAGAGAGGAGGATGGGAGTGCATGTGTGTGAAAGAGAGAGAGTATGGAATGGGAGAGGTGGAAGACAAAGTAGCTCAAGAGAGAGTGGGGCATGGAAGAGAGAGTAGGTGATGGGAGAGGGAGTGGGAGAGGGGGAGACTGGGAGGAATAGAAATGTGTGTAAGAGAGAGAGAGAGAGAGAGAGAGAGAGCGAGAGAGAGGAGGGGATAGGAGAGTGTGTGAAAATTTAAGAGAGACTAGAGGGTAGCAGAGAGAGAGAGAGTGGAGAGGGAGAGAGTAAGAGTGAGAGTGAGAGAGAGAGTAGGCAGTGGGAGAGGGAGTGGGAGAGGGAGAGCAAGTGAGAGAAAAAGTAGGGGATGGAAGAGGAGAGAGGGGGGATGGGTGTGTATGTGTCAAAGAGAGAGAGTCAAGAATGAGAGAGGGGAGAGAGAGAGAGAGAGAGAGTAGGCAATGGTAGAGGGATGGGAGAGAGAGGGAGAGAGTGAGAGAGAGAGAGAGAGAGAGAGAGAGAGAGAGTAGGTGGTGGGAGAGGGAGTGGGAGGGAGAGAGAGGTGGAATGGAAGCATTTAAGAGAGATAGAGTAGGGGATGGAAGAGAGTAGGCAGTGGGACAAGGACTGCGAGAGAGAGAGAGAGGGGGGGAATGGGAATATGTATTTATTTATAAGAGAGATAGAGTAAAGGATGGGAGAGAGTGTGAGAGTTTGAGAGAAAGTAGTAGGGGATGGGAGAGAGAGTGAGAGTAAGGGATGGGAGAGAGAGAGAGATAGTAGAGAGGAAGAAAGATAACTTGAGAGAGATAGACAGTAGGCAGTAGGAGAGGGAGTGGGAGAGGGAGAGAAATAGGGGGGATGGGAGTGTGTGTGATAGATGTAGAGAGTAGGGGATGGGAGAGAAGAAGAAGAGTGGGGGGATAAGAGTGTGTGTATCTATGAAAGTGAGAGAGTAGGGGATGGGAGAGAGTGTGAAAGTAGGGGGTGGCAGAGAGAGAGTACGATGATGGGGGAGAGAATGTAGGCGATGGGAGAGGAAAAGAGAGAGGGGGGATGGGAGTGTGTGTGTGTGTGTAAGAGAGATAGAGCAGGGGATGGGAGAGAGTGTGAGAGTAGGGGGTGGATGAGAGAGAGAGTACAAAAATGGGGGAGAGAAAGTAGGCCATGGGAGAGGGAAAGAGAGAGGGGGGATGGGGGTGCATGTGTAAGAGAGATAGAGTAGGGGATGGGAGAGAGTGAGAGTGTGAGAGAGTAGGGGATGGGAGAGAAGAGAGAGAGTAGGGGATGGGGGAGAGTGTGAGAGTGTGAGAGAGTAGGGGATGGGAGACGAGAGAGAGAGCAAGGGATGGGGGAGAGAAAGTAGGCAGTGGGAGAGAGAGTGGGAGAGGCAAAGAGAGCTTGTACAAGATGGGAGAGAGAGAGAGAGAATAGAGAGGGAGAGAGAGAACTTGAGAGAGAGAGATAGTAGGTAGTAGTAGTGTGAGTGTGAGAGAGAGTAGGGGGTGGTAGAGAGAGTACAACGATGGGGGAGAGAAAGTAGGCAGTGGGAGAGGGAGAGAGAGGGAATAAGAAGAAGAAGAAGAAGTAGATGGAATAAGAAGAATATAGACAAGAAGAGGAAGAAGAATTCCAAGTGCTTTGTCCACCTATAAGCTTGAAAAATCTGCAAACACTATGAGAGAGACTATGAGTTCCTTTGTCTTCTTCATGCTCATGTAGACCTACAAAACCAAGTTATACAATCCTACCAATCACAAAAACAAGAAAAATTAGCCAAAATTAGCAAATGACATACAAAACTTGACTAAAAAAGCTAATGAAAATGACCCATGCGGGGTCCCACCAGGCATTGCCAAAATGTATATGAGCAATGTTAGTATGCTAATAGAAACCAAATTTAAATAAAGCTTCTACAAACTAAAAAAAAATTATAAACTTCAAGATAGACTAAGATGAGCTCTCAATTGAGAATATGAGCCATTAATGGACTCTCTCAATAAGAAGCTCTCTTTTTGAGTAGCTTTGTCTAAATAGATAGGATGTATGCTCAAGCTTTATGCTTCAAAAAGGGCTTCAAATGGAGTTGGAATTTAGGTGTGAGTGTATGGTTTTGATGTAAAATGGCTTCTTAAAATGGCATTATGACTTTACTTCATGGATTGTGTTGAAATGGCTTGGGAGAGGATTCCTTAAATAGGCAAAGGGCTTGAGGGATCAAGGGCTAGGATGCAAGGATGGGGAAAAGCTCATGGAGGGCTCAGATTGCATGAGAGGAGAGCACATGGATTGTGCTTTCTTACAACAAATCAAGGAGTGACACATGTCACAGGGTGAGAGGATGGAGGAAAGGGGAAGGATGAGTCAACAAAGGAGGCTCAAGGGGTAAAATTTTCATAAAGACCCTCATAATGGCTTGTAAGAGCAATAAAAGGACTTGTAAGAGTCATTTATGGCCTAGTGGGCTTCATAAAGTTTTATGGTTGGGATATTTTGAAGGAGATGAGAGGAATTTCGACTTGGGATTGATTAGGAAGGTTTTAAGCTTGCTTAGGCTTGTGCAAATGATTAGAGGATGGATTAGGATGGTTTAGGATTAGCTTAGGGATAGGCAAGTAGATGGCATTTAATGAGGGTGGGTGAAGGAGGAGATATTTGTTAACTTTGGCTTGGGTTAGTAAGTTTTAACCCATGTTTAGAGAATGTGACAAGGTTAGGAGGGGATTAGGATGAAGTTTAAGACATCTTCTAGAATAGTCTAGACTTTGGATGAGGATAAAGACTTTCTAGAATAGTCTAGAATTTCCTAGGATGAGGATGAAGACTTTCTAGAAGAGTCTAGAACTTCTTAGGATGAGGATAAATTAGATTTTTAGGAAACAAATAAAGTTTTATTTATTTCAAGGGTTTGGGTTGAGGAGATATTTATTAAAAAAAATTTAATAAACATGAGGATTAATATTTAATCTTAATTAAATATTTTGAGTTGGGATTAGGGGTAGGAAATGATGGGATTAGCCTTTAATCAAAATTAAAGAAGGATTAGAAGATTTTGGAAGAGGTTAGTGGTCTTAAGGAAATTGGCCAAGTTTTGGGAAAAAAATTTTTTTTTTATTTATTTTGGATTTTTTGGTCAATTTATTAATTAAATAATTAATAAATAAGGAAATAATGTTTAAGTAAGATTTAAACATTTTTGAGAGGGATTCCTTAATTAAATATTTTTAATTAAGATAAAGGGATTTAATGGCATAAAAATAAATTAATTAATTAATTAATAAATGATGATGTCATCAAAAATTTTTAGAAAATAAAAATACTTTATTTTCTAAAAGTTTTTAGGTGTCTACATTTTTCCCGTCTTTGATGTGATGCCGCAAGTGGCATGGCATCAAAGATAAGAAAATAAGATGCCCAAGGCTAGAGCAGAAGAGGAGAGAATGGACTGCAAGATGCCCCCTCAAGAAGGCGGCGGGGAGAGAAAGCGAGGCTCAACGACTTCTTAAAAAGTACAAGAATCTGAGATGAGCCAGAAGATTCAGATTGGCTTAAGAGAAGAGGTTTAGTTAGCTCAAACTCTCACCATAGGAGAATGATAAAGGGAGAATCAAAGGCACAAGAGGAAGCAAGCTTAAGATCTCAGGGATTGCAGAGGATGAAGGAGCAGAGTGATATAAAAGGAATCCAGGATGGGGAGATGGATGAGGGGATTAAAAAGCTGATGCAATAGGATTTCAAAGAGTCAGATTGGTGGAAGATGGGTTTCGGAGATCCCTAGGACTAGGATTGTGGATCTCGAAAGATGAGTCTTGGTGGATTGATTTGGATTGGTGGATCCCTAAGACTAGGATTGTGGATCCCTAATTCTAAAGGTGAGGAGTGATTCAAAGAGATACTGATGCATAAGCTGGGGTAGGAGAGACAGATGTTGGATGTGGATGGGGGATAATGGAGATGAAGGAAAACCATTGAAGCTTTTTGAGCAGGGGGGTACTTCAAAGAGAAGTACCACCATGTAGGTGAGCACTAGATTTTCTATAGGACTGTTGGTTAATTTCCAAGGTTACCAAGAACATCAAGGCCTTTTCACCAACTGTCCAGAGGACTGATGGACTAACTCAAAACAAACACGCAAGGATTGCCCGAGCATCACACATGAATCTCAAAAGAATCAGAGTGGAACCGACACTAGGTAACCCACAAGTAGAAAAGAAAAAAATGAAAGATTTTATCAAAACCATACGCTTAGAGTGGCCCATTCATAGCATACCATGATATGGAAGATCGTGGCAACCTTGAGGAGGGAACAAAAAGATTGCTTGGAAAAGATACTTCAAGACCCAAAAGGGAAGATTCCAAATCAAAAGAAAGTGAAAATCCAAAGAGAACCGTTTGCCAACGAGATGGGTAGGATGAGGTACTAACAGACCAAGATCAGACATGAGGAAAGCTATATCCTACAAGGATCTATCGGAGAGCACCTAAGCCGATGGATCTGGGTGAGTGATGCGTCTGGCAAGCTGAACTAAGAAGGATAACACTTTGGTGATAGGAGATCTAGCTAAAGGATGCATTGGAATAGCTAACCAAGATGTGCGATGTGTGCAAGATGCTGATCAAGGAGGAACTGACACAAAAGCTGGATAGATACAATGGTACTAAGCTAAAGAGGATGTACAAGCTAATGGACCAAGATATTTACAAGCTGAAGCTAACCAAGATAGTTACAAGCAGGAAAAAGCTTAGGATGATATGATAGCAGGATGGTTCGATGTTGTACAAGATGCAAAAGCTAAGGTTGGGGTGATAGCGAAAGATATGGATTTGATAGGATGCATCCAATGATGATGAGAGATTTTGTGACCAAGGATAGCTAGAGGAGCAGCATGAGATGGTTGGATATGATGGTAGATAGCTAGGATTATGATGGATATAAAGAGATGACATTGGGTTTGCATGAGGATAGCCTAGAGCTAGATACCAATGACAAGGGAGGATGGACAAGACAAGATCTCCAAGGAATACAGTGCCCCCAATCAGAAGATAACATGCAGAAGGAGGTCTTATGATGGATGTGATAGGATTGAAGCTAGGATAGAAAAAGCTGAAGGGGCTAGGGAGATGGATGATAGTTGGGATGGTTGGTTGAAGCTGCAGGAGATAAGTGGATGGTGTGAGATGGAAGATGGAGGGTGGAGGATAGGTGGATAGATTGGAAGATGGAGTTGGATGTCAAGAGATGACCAAAAGCATGAGGGTGATAGGCTAAGCTGGGGATGGTGGGATTATGCATGATGCTTGTTTGCCAAGTTTTCATCATGGTACTTGTCCAAGGCGCTTGAATTGCCAAGTTTTCACCAGTGGATGCTTTATTTTTCTTCTTCTTTTTTGACTTTTTGACTTTGGACTTAGCTGGAATGATTTTGGCTTTCTTCAGCTATTTTGGCTTTTTTGGGATTTTTCACTCGCTGTTGGAATGTTTAATTTTGTTGCTAGTTGTTGGTACACCGGATGTGTGATTTATGCAATAGATTGGATTAGATGGGATTGATGGTAGGAGATGAAGGGATGAAAAGGTTGGTTTATGCAATAGATTGGATTGATGGTAGGAGATGGAGGGATGAAAAGGTTGGAAAGGAGCATGAGATGGGGATGCTTGCAAGAGCAACATTGGCACATGTTGGGATGGGTGTGAAAAGAGCATATCGGGGATATATGGTAGATGCGGGAGTGATGGAGGATTTTTGGAAGCGTGCTTGGGGATATAGGCACCCAAGATGGAGTTAGGAGATGGGGGACATGAGTCACTGGATGGAGGATTAGCAATGGTGGATGCCATTATGCATTGTCTTTCAACTTTTTTCTTTGGGATCCACATGGTTTTGGATTTTCCTTTCATAGGCTTTTGCATTATTTTGCATTCTTTGATTGGATTTTTCCTTTTTGGAGTATGTCTTTTAGAATAGACATATGATTGCCTAGGATATGGATTTTTAGCTTTATGCATTTTGAAGTTGGAATTTACATTGTTGTGGTAAGCTTTGGGAAGATGGTTAGGAGAAGCTTTGTGAGATGGAGAGGATATGGGAGAGCGTGTAGGGGGATGATGATGGATGATGTGCCTCGATATGTGCCTTTGCTGATCTTGCATAGGAATGGAGGGAATAGGATTTGAATGATGGCTGATAGGAGGATAGAGGATGGTAGATTTTGGGACATAGGGACCCAAAATGGATTTAGCAGATGAAGGGGGGATATGGTAGGTTTTTTTAGGTTGCAAAGATGGTGGAGGTGGGATGACATAAGATTTCTTGAAGGAGTGATGGGAGGCTGGCATGGGGGGTTTGGAGATAGGCTTGGTTTGGGGGTGTGGTGTACCAACACCTTTAGATGGTGAGCCTTTGGATACATATCCAAGACCATGAAATCCTAGATTTTTTTGTGCAATAATAGGCTTTCTGATTCCTTGCTCTTGTGGTCCTAAACCTTGACCTTGATAATGCCATTGATTGAGCATTTGAATGAGCTGAGGAAACTTTTTGCTTGTAGAAAATGGTAGAAGTTCTTTATTAGATGTACTGCAATGGGGAGATACTGTTCTTAATTCTTTTGCGGAGAGGGGGCCACCATGAATGAATGTAAGTGAACCAAGAGGGTAGATTATAGATGGTGGAATAACTTGGATAGGTGGTAAGATGGAAGCATGGAGCAGAGGAGATGGTAGGATAGGATCTTGATTTAGCTGATGGGATGAAAAGATATCCTGCAATAGAGGAGGTATGGCTTGAGGTTTTGGAGATGGAGGGGATAGTGACTGCACTACGAATGGAAGACATGGTATGATGATATCTTCATTTATGCTTTGGGGGATGTCAACATGCTTTTGGGCAGGATCTTGATAGGATTGGTTTGGAGTGGATGGTGCGATAGGAGGTGAAAGGATGGACTCTTAAAAGGCAGCAGATGGATAGATGGGAGATTCAATAGTGGAGATGGGTGAGTAGAAGATGGATGCATAAGGATCATTATGGGAGATTTGGGAAATGCTTGGAGGTGATGTGGATAGGATTTGGAGGGTTTTGACAGATGGTGGGATTTTGATGCTTGCAGGAAGTGGAAGGACTTTAAGCAATTTTATGGATGGTATGGGGATGATAGCTATGGGAGATGGAGGTGATATTATAGATGGGGAAGCTTCATTACTAACTACTTCACATGGTTGGATTAGATGACATGTCTTATCGACTGCTGGAGGCAACTTTTCTTGTATTTTATCTAGGAGATTCCTTGGAGACTCATGTGTCAGAGGTGGAGGTGGATTGATAGGAATAGCTAGTGTGATGGGGGTGGAAGCTTGGAAGCTTGGTTGATTGGGTGATGGAGGAGAAGCTGGGATATCAGATGGCATGACTAGATAGTTTGGAAGAATGCATAGATTTTGTGGGATTCTTGGGGGAATGTTTCTAAGGCTTTCAATAGACCCGTCATAGTCAACAAGATTTTCATCATCATTGGAATAGGAGGTGGTGGGAGCAAGGACAATACGACCGAACACATCATGATAGGTTTGGGATTTCATGTTTTGATGATGAATCGGATGGGGATGGGGTCTTGCATATGGATGAACACGGAAGCTCATGGTTAGATTTGGATTAAGCTCAGATTTTGGATTGGTTGATGAAGGATTTCCTAGGGAGAGTCAAAGCTATATTACAGACCTAAGGAGGATTGGCTGAAGATTTTTGGCTTTCCTATAGATGGAAGACTTCAAGGGCATGCTGTCAAAAAGTGAAAGTTTTTCTTTCCTATGTGCTGGATTGGTGGAGAGATTGTGTCAACTTAAGGATAGACTAATGATCCTATGGGCATGACACGAGATTGACCACTTGTGGATCCCAACCTTTAGCTCAAGGTGATGAGGGATAACAAGTGACAAAGCTAGATTACCCTAGACAAAGCTCTGTCAAAGGGATAACCTTGGTGAGGCTGGTGGATTGGTCAGATTGATTGGATAGCAAATTCTAGCAGAATGACAACAACTCTCTAAAGGCTTGGGTGTGATTTTGGATTGGGTTGCTAGTTGGCTGGGGGGGATGATTTGGAGAGACTTTGGATTTGGGATTGTTCTAAAGAAAGGAACTAGATAGATTCGGTTGCAATGAAGGAGCTTGGATGATTTTTTGATGAGGCAGTGACTATGCTAAGTATGCCTTGAGCTGGAAGATTTCTGCTTTTTTGAGATTTTGACCAAAGTTGGAAAACATTCATTCAAAAGCCATGAAAAAACAAGCAGACAAAATTTTGGAGCAAGCACATCAAACACACCAACATCCTAGGAAGCTTTCTACAAGGATGAAATTTGTTATAGCTAGGGAGTCCTTGATATATGCAAGGTACGTGAGGCCCAAATCCGTAGATGAAACCAAAAATATGTCACACAGCCAAGAGGAGTGGTAACCCACTTCTCCTCTTTCACTTCTCAAGGGTATAAAGTTTCTTGAAGCTTAGCCCGAGTGACAAAATCTTGATTCCAAGAGAGGTGTCTTTGGATTCACCTCCCGATTTTTATACTCCGTCGGAATGCTGGAGTTGAGTTCATCCCAAGGGGTGATGAAATCCCCAAGTAGGCCTCCTAAAAAGTGTAAAACAAGACCACATACATGATCTTGGGCTTTAAAAGACACACGTTTATTCCAATTGATGATTTAAATTTTGTAAGCTATGATTGAAGACACTTGTGATTATGGCATACAATGTTCATTCCAATTTGACAACATCGTCAGCATAATGAAAGTTGAGAGATCGTCAACATAAGAAATGTGAGTGTCATTGAAAATGCGTCCAAACCATGCAATGTTCATTGATTGTGAGGCATTCAAGATTGAGTATGAGTTTGTTTTAAGCCCAAAATAAAGATGTGTGAAACTTGATTGCCAAGTGTGCGCCCGTAGGCTCTCCATGTCAAGATTTGTCCAATTTTTATGCTCGAATGAAGTGTGAGCGAGCTTAATGCGCATTCAAAGAATTTTCTAACTTAGAAAAACCACTAAAGACCCAAGTGAGTGGAGTTTGATCTTTGTGGAGCACTTAACACCCTCTTAGGTAGACCCATCCCCATAGATGGCGCTGAGATTGCAACCAATGGTTAAATTGATGGGTGATTAAAGAGGGTGAGTCCAACTACAAACTTACTCAAAGCGTCTTTATTAGTTTTTATAACTTAGAAGATTTCAAAAATGTGGATTCTTTTTATGCCCCAAAAGATGATTATTTGATCTATGGCATTTAAAATTG
The DNA here is from genome assembly GCA_028749045.1 of Cupressus sempervirens. Classification (NCBI taxonomy): domain Eukaryota; kingdom Viridiplantae; phylum Streptophyta; class Pinopsida; order Cupressales; family Cupressaceae; genus Cupressus; species Cupressus sempervirens. Next base: position 43,884,386 of record CM053790.1, read on the forward strand.
GATTTTTTGTTTTAATCATGCATTCATTAAAAAAAAAAACTTGATTTTAATCCATGGCACTCAAGAATGATTTTAGCGAAATGCATTCAAAGACAAGTGATTAAACATTCAAGTTTTTTTCCTTTGAGCATTCAAGATTGAGATTTTGTGTGTTGTTTTAAGAACTTTGAAGTGCTTTATTTTAACCTTAGATCATTCAAGATTGTTTTGGACTCAAAAGTGAAAATGACTCTTTGGACTTTGATCTTCATTCAAGATGTTGTGTTCTAGTTTGCATATTTTAAGCCCAAAAATGATATTCCTAGATTGTTTTGATGCATGAAAAACCTAAGAAACATTCAAGATTTTGCAACAAGACATTTGTTTGGAACAAATAACAAAATTTTTAGGACAATTTTTGACAACCATTTAGGACTTTTAGTTTTCATGAGATTTTTAAAAGAACATTAAAATATTTGCAAATGAGGTTCATTTTATCCTTGATTGATGCTTTGAGTTTGATTTAGATTTTATTGTGCACTTAGTGTTGATTTTGAACCTTTTGAAATGGAAACTTGAAGTTCTTTTTAAATTCTCAAAAATGAAGTGTTCCTAACTTTGCATGAATGCATCTAAAACCTTGATGTTGCAAGGATGCAAATGATCGGATTGGTTTAGTTTCACTTGTTAAAAGATTTTTTAATTTTTTTTTTGCAAATTTTTAGTTTTTAATAGATTTAAGTATGATTTTGGGGTTCATTTTAAGCACTTAAAAAAAAAGTGTGTATGATTTTGCTTCCTTAAAAAAAAAAAATGGCCAAGATCTCCAGCAAGAAGAAGAAGAAGAAGTAGATGAAATAAGAAGAATATAGACAAGAAGAGGAAGAAGAATTCCAAGTGCTTTGTCCACCTATAAGCTTGAAAAATCTGCAAACACTATGAGATAGACTATGAGTTCCTTTGTCTTCTTCATGCTCATGTAGACCTACAAAACTATTTTATACAATCCTACCAATCACAAAAACAAGAAAAATTAGCCAAAATTAGCAAATGACATACAAAACTTGACTAAAAAAGCTAATGAAAATGACCCATGCGGGGTCCCACCGGGCGTGCCAAAATGTATATGAACAATGTTAGTATGCTAATAGAAACCAAATTTAAATAAAGCTTCTACAAACTAAACAAAATTCATAAACTTCAAGATAGACTAAGATGAGATCTCAATTGAGAATATGAGCCATTAATGGACTCTCTCAATAAGAAGCTCTCTTTTTGAGTAGCTTTTTCTAAATAGATAGGATGTATGCTCAAGCTTTATGCTTCAAAAAGGGCTTCAAATGGAGTTGGAATTTGGGTGTGAGTGTATGGTTTTGATGTAAAATGTCTTCTTAAAATGGCATTATGACTTTACTTTATGGATTGTGTTGAAATTTCTTGGGAGAGGATTTCTTAAATAGGAAAAGGGCTTGAGGGATCAAGGGCTAGGATGCAAGGATGGGGAAAAGCTCATGGAGGGCTTAGATTGCATGAGAAGAGAGCACATGGATTGTGTTTCCTTACAGCCAATCAGGGAGTGACACATGTCATAGCATGAGAGGATAGAGGAAAGGGGAAGGATGAGTCAACAAAGGAGGCTCAACGGATAAAATCTTCATAAAGACCCTCATAATGGCTTGTAAGAGCAATAAAAGGGCTTGTAAGAGTCATTTATGGCCTAGTGGACTTCATAAAGTTTTATGGTTGGGATATTTTGAAGGAGATGAGAGGAATTTCGACTTGGGATTGATTAGGAAAGTTTTAAGCTTGCTTAGGCTTGTGCAAATGATTAGAGGATGGATTAGGATGGTTTAGGATTAGCTTAGGGATAGGCAAGTGGATGGCATTTAATGAGGGTGTGTGAAGGAGGAGATATTTGTTAACTTTGGCTTGGGTTAGTAAGTTTTAACCCATGTTTAGGGAATGTGACAAGGTTAGGAGGGGATTAGGATTAGGTTTAAAGACATCTTCTAGAAGAGTCTAGACTTTGGATGAGGATAAAGACTTTCTAGAATAGTCTAGAATTTCCTAGGATGAGGATGAAGACTTTCTAGAAGAGTCTAGAACTTCTTAGGATGAGGATAAATTAGATTTTTAGGAAATAAATAAAGTTTTATTTATTTCAAGGGTTTGGTTTGAGGAGATATTTATTAAAAAAAAATTAATAAACATGAGGATTAATATTTAATCTTAATTAAATATTTTGAGTTGGGATTAGGGGTAGGAAATGATGGGATTAGCCTTTAATCAAAATTAAAGAAGGATTAGAAGATTTTGGAAGAGGTTAGTGGTCTTAAAGAAATTGGCCAAGTTTTGGGCAAAAAATAATTTTTTAAATTTATTTTAGGTTTTTTGGTCAATTTATTAATTAAATAATTAATAAATACGAAAATAATGTTTAAATAAGATTTAAACATTTTTGGGAGGGATTCCTTAATTAAATATTTTTAATTAAGATAAAGGGATTTAATGGCATAAAAATAAATTAATTAATTAATTAATGATGATGTCATCAAGAATTTTTCAGAAAATAAAAATACTTTATTTTCTAAAGGTTTTCAGGTGTCTACATGCACTATCTCAAATCACCAAGAAATGGTCAAAACCAACCTTGGGGCCCATTTCATCCATTTTTAACTTTTGGTCTGTTATGCTCTCTATTATTCTGACAGAAAACACGAGTTTCAACATCTAGCAAACACTATTTCAACACTTTTGGAAGCTAGCAAACACCAAATTCAATCTTTGGATACGTGATTTGAAGAATTTTTGAATATTCTTTTAATAGAAAAGGCTAGTGCAATCCATTTTAAATATTTTTTGTCGATATATAGATACAAATTTGTTTATAATTTGATATGTTATGTAATATATAGTGAATTCATTAAAAATTGTATATTTGAATGAAATGTTATTTCGAAATGGTTAGAAATTTGATAAGTCGTTTGATATATATTGTGTATTCATTCAAATAATTATAATTTTTATATGTAATTGAATAATTTGTAATTTACACATTTTAAGTAATTCAGATGATTGAATAATTTGACATGTAGAAATCATCATCATGCCAAGGAAGAAACCAAAGATTCAAACAAATGTAGATAGGGAGAGAGATTTGACAATTAAAAGAGATAAAATGAAATTACTATGTGAACAAAGAAAATTGCAAAGCAATGATGAAGAATTAACTTTCGAAGAGGAACGAGAACCACTAGTACAAAGAAACAAGGAGGAAGAATTAGAAACACAAAGAGAATGAATGAGATTGTTACGCTCAAAAAGATAATTGAATTGTGAAGCTACACCATCCTCCAATGTTGGAGTCATATTTTCTGCTACACCATCTTTGAATGTTGGATTCATATCATCCACTACACCATCTTCCAATGTTGAAGTCATATCATCCTCTCATGTTGAAGAGACATTGATTTATAGATCCGACGATATACACACTCCATCATGTCATGTTGAAAGCACAACATCAACACATCAAGTAGGTGGTATTCCATCTTTTACATCTTATTGCCAAGGCACATCATCTTCAGTTCAATGTATGCAATACACTCAACCTTATATTGATGTTCAAAATGTTGAGAGAATTGAAGAGATTAGAACACCTTCTAGAATTTGTTTTAGAAAACAAAAATATTTGATTGATATTGATACTAACATTTTGAAATCAATGCCTGACAACATTAGCAAGCGTACTTGTCAAAGAAAAGTTAATCATATGTGAAGATTATTTTTTGAAGAATTAAATATTACAGGTCAATGCCAATTATTTGTTGAAATGATGAGAAATTTGAAATTTAGGCCTATCATGAAGATTCTTGGGCTAAGAAGGATGGATGATTCAAATGAAAGAAATATTGTAAAGAATCTAATGAGTGCTTATGACAAAGTGGGTTCTAAATCACACACCAAAGATAGTAATATCACAAGACGAGTACTCACATCGACAATAGTAAGTAGCCAAATGAAGAAAGCTCGACTCATGAGAAAGACAAGAAAAATATTAAAAATTGGTAGAGGTACCTTAAGGAGAGCCATGCTAAGACGTGAGAGATTAGAAGATCCAACAAAAAATGAGTTATGGACATTTAGCGGTAGACTACCGTGAAAGGATAAAGAAATTAGTGAAGCCTTGAAATCATTGATCGAAGATTTTTGGAAAAATAACACACCTGTTTCTCCTAATCAAAGAGATGTTGTAAGAAGGAGGATTGGTAGCCGAAATCGTGAGCCACATGCGAAACATTTTTTGGAGTCAACTCAGACACAATTTTTTGCAAAATTTATTGGTATGTATCCTCAAATTCGAATAAGTCAAAAATTTTTTGAGATGGGTAAACCTTTTTATGTGAAAATAAATCACACACGCACAACTTGTTGTTGTAGGATACATATTGAATTTTCTAACCATTTTGATGTTTTTAGGCACATATGCGTAGTTTTGCATTCTCAGTTTGTTTTGCAGGATTGTGACATAAAAGAGCCACCAAGATCTTGAAGGGAATTCATATCCAACATTTTATGTGAAATAGGGAATGGCCAACAATTTTACAAGACATCATGATTGGATGGTACGTGCTTATTTTGTGGTTCTTTGCAACTTTTATCAACTTGTCAACATATGGATAGTACACATGCAATTGGAAATGAAATAGTAGATTAAAAAAAATTCAAGACAATGACATATGCTCTAAAAGATGGAAAACATGGTAAAAGATGTGATCTAGTTATTGAAAAGATTCCAGTGTATGAGTTCATGAAGATTTTTTGTGAAAAGATTATGTACGAGTATGCAAGGCATACCCATTAGAGCTCAATGGTTGGATTTGCAATTCAAGTTGTGCAAGGATATGTTTACATTGGATACCATTGTTTCACTTGTAGATTTTGTAGAGAACTACACACTACAACCACAAAATGAGGTGCAAGCAAAGTATTATACATCTCAACAGGTTTCTATATTTGTTCACATAACATTCATGCATTCACCTACAAGTATAGAGGATGATAGGAAAATTTTGAGGGAGTACCATTTTTACATCATCGATGATCGATCACATTCTACGAAGTTTTTACATGGTTGTTTTCAACTATTTTATGGAGATTTGGCTAATAGGAGCATATCATATCGTCAACACATTATTTGGTCAGACAATTGTGCATCTCAATTCAAGAATGCACAGATGTTCTATTACTTGAGCAGGATGCACAGGTTGTGTAGAATTCAATATATGTGGAATTTCACAGAGGCTGGTCATGGTAAGGGAGAGCATGATGGTGCAGGCACATGCATTAAAAGAGCCTTGGCTCATGAAGAACTAAAGTACAAAGATGGAGCAATATTAATAGATGCAAAATCCATCGTGCAATGGTGTAACGCTACAATGGGTCTAGGTAAGGAAGGTGAGTCTACAATTCATAGATTTTTTTGGTCGATAGATAATATTAACATTGCACCATATCAAGATTGTTGCACACTAACAGGATCTAGTGAGTTACACTCTTTTAGAAGCTCTGATGCAGGTTCATGGAGTATCCACACACGAAAAATGGCATGCTATTGTCCATCATGTGCAGAGAAAAATTGGGATGATTGTGAGTCAACTGAATGGGTGGACAAATGGGATATACAGGTTTTGGACCCAATTGACACCTATCATCCCCCACAAGCACTGGAAATGGTAGAGATGGATTCATCTATTGACTTTGACTGCTTGCCAGATTTAGTGCAACCTGGTAATCTATATATATATATATATATATATATATATATATATCTTTTTAATTTCAATATTTAACTTTATAACTTTTACCCAAGTATTTTTTGAATTAATGACCGCATTTTGTACATTAGTCACTGCAGGCCATGTTTTTGTTGTTATTGCACTTGAAGACAATGAAGAAGGGACAGATTATTATTTGTGTCTTTGTGTTGAAGCCAAACAAAAATTGGATCACTCGGTTATAGATGGTGATGGTTTAGAGTACCATGTCGGTGCGGTGGTTGTAACAGGCACATGGCTTAGACGATATCCTATGAAGAATCCTAACTTGTGGTTATTCGAGGATTGGCAAATAGAGAGGAAGATTCTTCATTATTCAAACCTTGTTGTCGCATCAAATGTCCACTTGATAAAATATGGTGGAAAACCACATAATAAGATTCTTTGGAAAGTTCACGAGTCAGACCATGAGGCAATACTTGAGACATTAAAATGTCGAGCAGATCCAATTGGCTCATTAGATTGAATTGGGAGAGAGAGAAAAAGTGATCAATTGGATCCAAATACAATGTTACAACCTCTTCCCCAAGACTATCACATGACTAAGGTGGTCCGTATTGTTATGATGTGTAAGTGATAAGATTTAGTTTTGATTTATTTAGAATATAGATACATTATTTGAATTTATATTAGATTCTTTAATAGGACCCATTTTTATAATCTTATCTTAGATTTGTTATTGTGCTAATTCTTCATTTTTAGGTCACCAAAGAAGAGGGCTAATAAAGTTGACGCACAAGTGATAAAGGGTGAGATGCCAAAATCATCTTCCAAATGGTATTATCAATTCACATCCTCAATATTTATTAGTGTTCTTTGTTCAAGTACCATTGTATGATAATCATCTTATGCCTAGAATTGCAAAAGTTAAATTATGTCAATACTAAGGTTTGTAGCATCAATACTAAGATTTTTAGCATCAATTGGTCATGCTAAGTATAGTAGTTGTATCATGAATCCTTCTGAACCGATATGACTAAGATTCTCGAAAGAAGACTAAACCATATCATTTGTCTACTCCCTCTTTATAGAAGAGTTTGTCAAACAATGAGAATGAAACATTGATTATTACTCCCCCCTCAATGTAAAATTCTCATTGATTGCATTTTGTAAATTTTTAAGTCACTATCAACCTCTATATCATTGTATTCTTCTTATCATCAAATTACACAACAATGAGAATATGAACGATGACTTCTTCACATGAACCTGACAATTATAAATGCTACACCTTAATAAATGTTTGGGCTTGGTCTTTACCATTCGAGCTTATAATACAATACATTGGCTTCATTTTTATTTGGAAGTATTTATTATGTTTGTTCCAAAAGTCATTCTTCATTTGTCAATATGAAAATGTGACTATCATGAAAGGCATAGTCTTATAATTTGTAATTTGTATAATGGTATAAAAGCTTGGTTGTGGGTTTGAATCCATTGCCCCCATGACCCTCCTTCTCATGCATTTATTTTATTTATTCTTCTACCTCCTCCTTCGCTTGGCCATTTTGCAACACCATCTGGATGGAACTCTAGCCTTCCTCAAAACCATTATATATGACCTCTCCTTCTTCAAGATATTCTATAAAAAGTTCCTCAACCCTTGAACCTTTCAAAAGCCCAATCTCAATGGAAGGCTTCTAGACCAAAGGAACTAGTAGATCCGGTTCTTTAAGAGAAAGAGACAAAAAATCCAATTTTCTAGTGACGAGATGAAAAATTGGGGAAATCATTTCAATTAGTTGTAAATCGAAAGGAATTATAAGTAAACTATATCAATATAATAAGTAACTTAGTAATTATATCAATATAATTTAATTACTAAGGAAATGAATTTATTACTCTAACATATAGCACATTATTTTGCAGACAAAGGTGTTGAATTTGATGCTTAACAGATTTACATACATGTGTAATAAATAATAAGTGTTGTAGCTTTGGGATCAACACTATAAAATGAAGGATGTAATACTACATTCATAGAGGTACCAAAATATTTTATTTGATATGGAGACAAAATAAAATGTGTATTCTTCATAACTACATTTGAGTCTCATGTATTATCATTTTCAGCTATTGACATTAGAGATACCTTTACATCTTCATCATTGTATTGATCAACAAGTCCTTATTGCACTCACTAGTTCTAAGCCAATGACTAAGGTATGAAAGAGTTTACATTAAAATTTCATTAGTACTAAAATTCAATATAAAATTCATAGCCACAATCGAGTGGTAACTTTGATAGTTTTTGTAGGGTCTTATTATTCCTGACCATCAGTGTATCCCTGAGGTGTATATACAAAGGAATTATCAGCTAGCTGGAAGAAAATATTAAGTTTTATGTGTAAATATATATATTTTTTAATATAAAATAGTTATTTATTCATATATAATTTTGATTGTAACATGTCGAGTTACAAAAGATTCTAGACTAATGGATTAGTGAGCATGTTAGGAATACTCCGTTATATACACTGGTCATCTCCCACTTGTTGGCAATTAAAGACAATTAGGGATTTATTTTGTTCCCCTAGTTGGAAAGAGTATATATCTAATGATGTACATTTTACACCTATATGGCATTATTGGGCATATGTTTTGTATAATTTTGTCTATGTATGTCATTTTTTACATATATTTCATGTATGACATTATTAGACATATGCTTATGATGTTTCAAATTATTAATAAATGAATTATATGATATTGTTAGACCTTATGGAATCAACTTTGATTTTTTGTTATCACATTGGTTTGATGCTTGTATTCAATCAATCAACATATTTTCCTTTTAACTCTTCCACATTTGGCATATCCATCTAACAATGAACTTATGATACTCCCATCAAGAAGTGGATGATTGCATGGTTTTATGGTGGATGTCCCTCTCTTTTTTAAATTCCAATTTTATTCATCTACATGAGTAAGGGAGATCAATTCCATTTCTTTCAATTGTATTTAAAGGTCATTAAAGTTTTTTCAAACAATGTGATTAAATAAATATTATTCAGCATTTACCTCTATCATCAAGGTTGATTCATTCCTCCTCTTATTTTACCAAATAATTTGGATGAATCACCCATGGCTCCTTACATTTCTTGAAGAAAATTTTCAAAGACTTTGCAACATGTCTTCTCTTCTTCCATATAGTTCATGTTCATTGAAGACATTTGGTCAAACAATATATATGCTTTGTATATTCTCACAACACCAATAGTCATGGTACAATGCTTACAAGATCCATAGTTGAAGAGAAGCTATGTGAAGCTTCTAGAAACATGGACCTATACTTAATTTAGTATTATTGCATCCATGTTACTTATGAAAGTGGAACTTTCACATAGATAAGTAGGGAAACCAAAATTGAAAGCAAAACTTAACATAGAAAAGTAAAGCAAGCCTCAACTATATTCTCATTAAACACTGTGAATTCAAATATCTTTGGCAGAGCATATCTTGAAGCTCATGCAAGATATGGATGAGGTTCCAATTCCTACAGGATCGTGTTGCAGAGACCTACAATAACCTCTCTCACTTTTTGGAGATCGCATTTTGTTTTCATTCTACAACGCCATCTCGAGTGATGTTGAAACTTGCAGTGTTGGCCAATACAAAGTTGCCAACTGCCAAATCTCTCAGGCACGCTGAACCGGAATGTCCCTAAGGGTCACTAAATGCCAGAGGGCTGCAATCTTTGATGGGGTATATGTCAGAGCTCGTGCGAGATATGGATGAGATTCTAGTTCCTACAAGACCATGTTACAGAGACCTACAATAACCTCTCTCATTTTTTGGAGATCGCATTCCATTTTCATTCTACAACGCCATCTCGAGTGATGTTGAAACTTGCAGTGTTGGCCAGTACAAAGTTGCTAACTACCAAATCTCTCTCATCTTTCGTCGTGGGATCAAACTGTCTACTCCACTACCTTCGGGTGGTCAGGTAAACCCTATCCCCAACCTCATCTTGTCCCCTTTAGTGCTTGAACATTCTCAGGCATGCTGAACCAAAATGTCCCTAAGGGTCAATAAATGCCACAAGGCTGCAATCTTTAATGGGGCATATCTTGGAGCTTGTGTGAGATATGGATGAGATTCTAGTTCCTACAGGACTATGTTACAAAGACCTACAATAACCTCTCTCACTTTTTGGAGATCACATTCCATTTTCATTCTACAACGCCATCTCAGCTGATGCTGAAACTTGCAGTGTTGGCCAGTACAAAGTTGTCAATTGCCAAATCTCTCTCATCTTTCGTCCTGGGATCAAATTGTCTGCTCCATTAGCTTTAGGTGTTTGGGTAAACTCTATCCCCAACCTCGTCTTCTCCCCTTCAGTGCTTGAACATTCTCAGGCACGTTGAACCGGAATGTCCCTAAGGGTCACTAAATGCCACAGGGCTGCAATCTTTGACGGGGCATATCTTGGAGCTCGTGCAAGATATGGATATGATTCTAGTTCCTACAAGAGCATGTTACAAAGACCTACAATAACCTCTCTCACTTTTTGGATATCGCATTCCATTTTCATTCTACAACGCCATCTCGGGTGATGCTGAAACTTGCAGTGTTGGCCAGTACAAAGTTGCTAACTGCACAATCTCTCTCATCTTTTGTCGTGGGATCAAACTGTCTGCTCCATTAGCTCCAAGTGGCTGGTTAAACCCTATCCCCAACCTCATCTTGTCCCCTTTAGTGCTCGAACGTTCTCAGGCACGCTAAACTGGAATGTCCCTAAGGGTAACTAAATCCCACAAGACTGCAATCTTTGATGGGGCATATCTCGGAGCTCATGCGAGATATGGATGAGATTCTAGTTCCTATAGGACCGTGTTGCAGAGACCTACAATAACCTCTCTCACTTTTTGGAGATCACATTCCATTTTCATTCTACAACGCCATCTTGGGTGATGTTGAAACTTGCAGTGTTGGCCAGTACAAAGTTGCCAACTGCCAAATCTCTCTCATCTTTCATCGTGGGATCAAACTGTCTACTCCATTAGCTCCGAGTGGCCGGGTAAATCCTATTCCCAACCTCATATTATCCCCTTCAATGCTCGAACGTTCTCAGGCACGCTGAACTGGAATGTCCCTAAGGGTCACTAAATCCCACAGGGCTGCAATCTTTGACGGGGCATATCTCAGAGCTCGTGTGAGATATGGATGATATTCCAATTCCTACAGGACTGTGTTGCAGAGACCTAAAATAACCTCTCTTTCTTTTTGGAGATTGCATTCCATTTTCATTCTACAACACCATCTCGGGTGATGTTGAAACTTGCAGTGTTGGCCAGTACAAAGTTGCCAACTACCAAATCTCTCTCATCTTTCATCGTGGGATGAAACTGTATGCTCCATTAGCTCTAGGTGGCTGGGTAAACCCTATCCCCAACCTCATCTTGTCCCCTTCAATGCTCGAACATTCTCAGGCACACTGAACCGAAATGTCCCTAAGGGTCACTAAATCCCACAGGGCTGCAATTTTTGACAGGGCATATCTTGGAGCTCGTGTGAGATATGGATGAGATTCAAATTCCTACAGGACCATGTTGCAGAGACCTCAAATAACCTCTCTCTCTTTTTGAAGATTGCATTTTGTTTTCATTCTACAATGTCATCTCGGGTGATGTTGAAACTTGCAGTGTTGGCCAGTACAAAGTTGCCAACTGCCAAATCTCTCTCATCTTTCGTCATGGGATCAAACTGTCTACTCCATTAGCTCCAGGTGGCCGGGTAAACCCTATCCCCAAACTCATCTTTTCCCCTTCAGTGCTTGAACATTCTCAGGCACGCTAAACCGAAATGTCCCTAAGGGTCACTAAATCCCACAAGGCTGCAATCTTTGATGGGGCATATCTCGGAGCTCATGCGAGATATGGATGAGATTCTAGTTCCTAAAAGATCGCATTGCAGAGACCTACAATAACCTCTCTCACTTTTTGGAGATCACATTTCATTTTGATTCTACAACGCCATCTCAGGTGATGCTGAAACTTGCAGTGTTGGCCAGTACAAAGTTGCCAATTGCCAAATCTCTCTCATCTTTCATCATGGGATCAAACTGTCTACTCCATTAGCTCTGGGTGGCTGGGTAAACCCTATCCCCAACATCATCTTGTCCCCTTCACTGCTCAAACATTCTCAGGCACACTCAACCGGAATGTCCCTAAGGGTCACTAAATGCCATAGGGTTGCAATCTTTGACGGGGCATATCTTGGAGCTCGTGCGAGATATGGATGAGATTCTAATTCCTACAGGATCATGTTGCAGAGACCAGAGATCAGCCAAGGATAAGGATTGCATAGTAAGAAAATGATTATTTATCTGGTGGATATAAGTCTTTTATATAACAAACCATTTATATGCATAGTAAAAGAATTGAATATAGATTTGAGACATATTGATCACCTGCAGTCTGATCATCTTCACAAGTATGCAACTTTTGTTTCACTATTTCATGCAAGTTTATTGAACTTTCTTTATGAGGTCATTTATAGATGGGATGTTCAAAGGTTGAGTTCCTATGGGCTGTCAATACTTTGACTATACTTTAAGTCAACGATTATCAATATGGGAAAAAATGGAACTCGTTGTATTTTGAAGACTGAGAAGATGGCCTTGCCCTTACCCAGGAGTTTCAGAAATGGGAGTCATTAGGTAAGAGAGTGAAAATGTTACTATCGCTTCAACGCACATGACACAATTGGAAATGCAAATTTTGATGGTAATCATTTTGTGATAAGGGAGAGACTAGGGATGATCATTGTTACTATCTCTTTAGTAGTGGATTTTTGTTTTCTCTTGAATTTGTTGGTGGCGGATCAGTGGTAATTCTCCTTGGAAATTCCTTCTTATGATGTTAGTGACAAGTGTTGCTCTTTGAAAACACTTGTACAATATTTTTTAAATTATTAGATAAAAAAAAAGAATTGTAAGTATCAAACATGATTAGCCTTTAGTTCCTAGAAGATCTTTATTTCCCCATCAATGCATTTAGAAAGTTAAGTTTTAAGAAGATCATAAATAGAAAAAATTAGAGAAGCGATTTAAACATTTATATTGATTGGAAACATGTGAGTCTTGAGTTTCCTCTGCCTTTTAAATAACGCTCCTTAGCTAGCATACCTAATTCCACATTCCATAAGAGTTTCATTGCACTAAAGATTTAGGAAACCAACTGCTCTAAGGTAAGGCTTCCCAGTCAATAATAATCTAGCCTATTGAGGTACATAATACTTCTCAATTAAACTTGTGTTAATTCAGTATTAATTTTGTAATTAACTACAATTTCAGTATCTGTGTACAGGGAGTGACTGAGAAAACTATTTGAGGTCCAATTTGAAAATATATTTGTAAGGATCTTGACCAAGGTTCACAACTTCGATGATTAATACATTCATTCAGGCTAGAACCTCACTACAAATATATATATATATATATATATATATATATATATATATATATATATATATATATATATATATATATAAAGTAGTGAATAACGTCATGTCTAGACCCAAATCAACCAATGAAAGTCAAATCAGCATAATGTGGAACAACAATATATGCATTGAGTGGGTTGTCATAGAAAAGCTTCAGAATAAAATTCATGTCTAGAATTAAAAGACCTTAAAGAAAATTTATGCTTGTAACACAAATGGCCATTCAAAATTGAATATGATTACAATATGTGAAATAGCATTACAAGAACTTGTAATGCTCTTGTGAACATCGTGTTAATTCTTGTAAGAATCCCTAAGATGCTTTTTATACTCAAAATTTTGTTGAAATTGAATTAATTTTTATCCTGTTGGTTAATTGGCTTAGGGTGATATATGCTTCTTGGATGGAATAATGAGTTCGTGATTAACTCTGTCTTAAGATTCATAGCATCTTCTAGTTATTTGGAAAGGAAATTTATAAATTAAGCTAATGTCATATGGCTTGCTTGAGAAAGATGTTTGTGTTCTTATTGATGGGTACTAATGACTGTCCACATTTAGTTCTTCAATATCCTATTTGACAAGCTTTCCATAGACATTTCTTTGCTATACTAAGTATTTTTGAAAACATATTTGAGTAGAAGCACTGTAGTAGATACTACATGATGTTTTAACAAATAAAGTAATGGGTTAAAGACTATTATTTCCAAGGTATTATGTCATAGTATTTTAATTGTAATGATCTTAGACTAATAATATTCTTGATAGTAACTTTGACATGCAACAAGAAAGACAACCTACAGCCAAGGCTATATTGTGCCTACAACCAAAGCCATAAATGCTCACAGCCAAAGCCATTAGTGCACATAGCAAAAGCCATGGATGCTTATAGCCAAAGTTACAAGTGTTCGCAGCCAAAGCCATGAGTACATGAAGTCGATGATCACAATTGTTCACAACTATTCACCAGAAACAACTTCTTTGCAATTTTTGAGAAATACTAATAAAGCAAAAAATAACATCTACTAGTTCGTAGACATAATGGTAACTCTCTAGCAATTGAATTTAATTTCATACATGCACATATCTAATTTAATGTCATACACAAACATATCTAATTTAACCTCATACATGAACAAACATATAATATAAAATGATAACCAATAATGTAATATACATTAACAAACACATAATATATTATGATAACCAATAATGTCGTATATGAACAAACATATCATATATTAACCAATAATTTCATACATCAAATAAATGTCATACATCAAATATAGAATGTCATATGTACATCAAATGTATGTCAAATATGTCTCTCTGATGCCTATATATATACATGGGGAAGGAAACAAGTCTCTCTCTCTCTCTCTCTCTCTCTCTCTCTCTCTCTCTCTCTCTCTCTCTCTCTCTCTCTCTATATATATATATATATATATATATATATATATATATATATATATATATATATATATATATATATATATATATATATATATATATATATATATATATATCGAATATCTCAACTACATCTTTTTCTTCCCACAAGGGGAAGGAAACAAGTCTCTCGACATCCTCTGTCATCGTGTGGAGGGAGACAATGGAGATGATGGGGCCCTCCTGACATGCTCAATTGACCTCTTGTTGAGGCTCTTCTCCAGGTCCAACTGATACAAAGAAAGTAGATATGAATCAATATTTATTATATGTTGAAATCAAATATATGTACACACAAAATCAATTATTTTCTTACCGCCAACAAATAGTCACTTTGTAAGTCCACCTCAAATGCTCGTCGACAATCAGGCGTGACAAGACCCTACAACAATTAAATAAATATAATCACTTATAAATAACATGAGAAATTTTGAGATTAACTATTATAAACAACAACTAAAATGATGAAAATTCTTTCATACCTTCGTCAGTGGCTATGAGCTAGCCACTGCTGCAGCCACTCCACTATCAACAGACTGTCACAGATGAGGAGGTGTGTCCAACATCATGAGCTACATGTCATACAATACACGTTATATCTAACATGAAACATGGAATAAATATAATCAAATGAATTGAATTAACATGAAATAACTGTACCTGTGTGAAGCTCGTATTATGTCTCTGCTCTGTGTCTGTGGTAAAGGTTGAGGGTCCTGTGGAGAACTGATGCACATGCATAATTTTTTTTGTCAATCCTTAATATGATTATGTAATAAATATATGTATTAATTAAAATGATTAAATTGATACATACCTCAGGACTCTTTGAAGGGACAAAAAATGGGCATGGAGGATCGCTGCTAGGCCCAGCAACACTTTGACCCTAAATTTTGAACAATGCCAATAAATGCTAATTAATTAATCATTCACTATACATATGAAATGTGATCAAATTAGTAATTTACCTGTGTGTCAATGCCAAATGTCTCGTTCAGGAACTCATCGGTGACAAGCCCATCATCCGCAGCATCTCCAGCATGAGTGCCAAATGTGCATAGGGATCCACATGAAGTACACATGTGACCACGATGCATAGAAGGCTCCCCCTCAACTAATGGGCTCGTGGAATGGATGAGGGTCTACGTCAAAGCATTAATGGTCCCTAGAGTGCTGGCCTCTACATGTTCCTTCACAACTAAAGGAATAATCACATGCTTGTGTTGTGGATGGACCATAGGTGCCCTAACTACATTAGGGTCATGACGTACTCCTGGCCTCTCAAATGATGACCCCCCACCTCTACCCTAGGAGTCTAACATATCAAAATAATTGGGGATCTCCCCAAGGACAAACTCACAATATAATTTCTTCAAAAAATACATGGGGACCTCGTGATTATTGCAAGGAGGGGCATCAAAAACCATCCACCATCTATCCCAAAAATTATTTCTAATAGCATCGTGTATACACCAATGAATGGGGAACCATTTAGTACCCTCTCTAATAATATTTGGCTCACCAGGTTTTCTAAATAATGCACATATACTACCTTTTAATATTTCTTTTTTTTTAACATCTTCATATGACAATTTATTTGCATAAAATCTTTTTTGTTCATTCCTCTTAGCCCGCCAAATATCTAACTGACCACTAACTGAGGCTATCTGAGTGTTGATGGATTCGAGGGATGATGCCAATTGAGCCCTCATTGGATTGGTTTGTCTGGATTCTTTCAACTGAGCAATGAGTCTTTCTAATTTAGTTTTGCTTCTCTGTATTTCATTTCTTATATTTTCTTGTGTGCCTGGTGGAGGTCTTGCAATTGGTTCGGGTTGTGGAATTTGTGGTTCTTCTTGAGGAGGGTTTTGATTTTGAGGTTCTTGAGGGTTTTGTGGATTTTTCGGTTGATTATGGACATTTCCTGATAAAAAATCAATTGAAATCCAACTAAATAAACAAATCTAAATGAAATTTGTAAAAACCCTACAAAAGAATATCAAAAACCAATAAAACAATATCGAAAACATATTAAACAATGCAAAGTTAAGTTTATATCACTTACCTCATCATCGTCAATGTGCTCGTTGCCTTGGATTTCGTCGATGAGGAGGCATTTTGGAAAATGGTGGTGAATTTTTGCTATCAAACCCGCATACACACTGTTGGAGAGCCAAAAAGCAAAATGAAAATGATGAGCCGCGGGTCTGTAGCCCATCATATAACTTTTTTGATATCATAATAGCACGTACATGCTATGGCTTGGGTGACCCAAGCCATAGCGCACGCGCGCTATAGTGCATACGCGCTATTCAAAATTAGAAAAAAAACAAACCTTGTCATCTTTTTGGCACCACAACTCAGTGCATATGCCTACAAAGGCATACCAAATGCACAGATCATACATGCTTAAGAAAATGAGGAAACACATCCCACTACTGCTACAAAGCACCCTGGAAAGAGCAACCAACATCTACATTAACATGTGATGAAAATCAAAATATCACTTACAATGTAGCTAGAAATGATGATCACCTCAACATCCACAACCCACAAATGCTTGCAATTTGCAGAGAAAATGTTGATTGCCAACTAATCACATCAAGAAAAGTAGTTCTTAACTATATCTCTAAATATGCGTCAAAGGCTGAAAAAAATCAGAGACCTACAATACCATACTACAAAACATAGCAAATACAATTGAAACCAGCAATGATGCTTTACTAGCATGTCAAAATTTCATGATGGAAATCATTGTAGATCATGATATTGGAGCACAAGAGACATGTCATATGCTACAAAAATTGCCCTTAGTAATTTGCAGCCGATCATTCATTTCACTAAATGTGAGCAAGAAGGTCCTGCATAGAATAAACAATTCAAATAATGAAGAAGAATTGGGAACCAATTATATCCAATCGTACATTGAATATCCTAATGAGATAGACTCATTATCACTCATTCAAATAGCTCAAATGTACACATACTCTAAAACCCGTAAGAAAAACCAATGGTAAAAAAGAAAAACAAATGCAATTGTGAATATCTATCCCCTTTTCAAGAGTGTTCTAGATGAAAATTCTGATAACTTTGAAATGTTTTGTTGGAGCGAGTTGTTACTATACAAAAAATTTCATGACATTCCTACAAAAATAGGCATTACAAAAGAACCTATAGTGTCTAATTAGAAAACACTACAAACAAACAACTACTCACCTTGGCATGTTACTAGAATTGAAATACAACCTCTACTAAACATAATGATGACATGGACAATGATGAACCCCAAGTTGATGAACACACAGACATATATGAATGGGAGTTATTGTCCCAAATGGGTGCCTTCAAAAACTCTTCAGTCAATGAGCTTGACATTCTCGGAAGAAGAGACATTGATATTAATCACCAACGGAATACACACACCATCAATCATTAACTAAATGAATCTGCAATAAATTTCATATCCAGAAATAAATTACAAACTACTAGAAAAAATAACAATGCGACTATTACACAAACAAACTACCAACTTGCCCCCAAACAACAATTAGCTTTAAACATCATCAGTGACCATCATACCAACCAAAGCCAAAAAGAACCACTCCGCATGATTATCCAAGGAACAGCAGGCACAAGAAAATCCTACCTCATTGATTGTATTAGGAAAACCATAAACAAAACACAAAATGATGAAAACAAGTCATTGTTGGCACTAGCACCTATAGGAGTTGATGCTTATAACATAAAAGCATCAACAATCCACACATCCCTTTGAATTCCAATCAAAGAAATGTAACCCTTACAAGGACGATCATTAACAAACCTCCAAGAAGACTTCAAACATATCAAATATATTCTTATAGATGAAATGAGCTTCTTAGGACCAAAACTTTTCATCAAAATAGATAGTCGATTATGTGAGGCTTTTCCATGTGACTTAGGCCAACTACCACCAGTTCTTGATAAACCAATATATGCCTTACACTCCACAGCTAAGATGCTTTGGCAAACATTTACTATCGCATTACTTTGGATACAATTTTTTTTCAACAAGGACAGACAACATCACAAAAAAACTTTCAAAATACCTTAAACAATATTTGAAATGTTGAACCCTTGCAGGAAGATTGGGAGACACTTATGGCTCAAACAAAGAACAATTTAAGCACAACTAAAAATGAATATTTTGACAAAGCCACCCATCTATTTGCAACCAATGAATTAGTCAAACTACATAATAAAAAAATGTTGAAATAGTTGAACCTCCCAATAGCACTTAGTTTAGCTAGACTTGAAACGCAAAGGTCTATTGATATTAACAATGATGATCAACTTCGACAAGAGGTACTACTCTGTATCGGCCAACAAATCATGTTGACAACAAACCTCTAGATAAATGCTAGACTAGTAAATGGATCACTTGGACAAGTTAAAGAAATCATCTATCATATAGATTCCAAATCTCCAGACCTCCCACACTATGTCATTGTTAATTTTAAAAATTACATTGGCCCAGCATGGGATACAAATTACCCAAACAATGTAACAATTACTCCAATTACTAAAGGTAACCATACACAACTACCACTAGCTATGGCTTGGGCCATCACAATACACAAATCTCAGGGACTGACATTACAAAAGGCTACAATAGACATTGGAAAAAAAGAACGACAAGGATTGACATTTATAACAATATCAAGAGTCAAATCTATTGATGACCTTCAGATACAACCACCATTCTCTTTTGAAAGATACTGCAAATTGCAAAATAATTCTTATACAACAATCAAAAAGTAGGAGGAAGCACATCTACACCTATTATCACTCATTCCATTAGAAAATGCACACCATGACAGTTGAAAAAATTACAAAGATAACAATCCAAACTTATTGCCATTAAATTTTATTTTTTCAATAAATATGTTCCTTACCTATGTACTAAACAAAATTCCATTGCACTTTATTCTAAATAACAATTTAATCAAAATGCAAGTGGATGAATTCAATGATTCAATATCACAATAATACAAAACAGGGATTCCTTTTCAGATTTCATGGATCTAAAAATTTATACTTTTCCAGATCCACTATGAAGATGTACAACACTACAGGTAATAAAAAATTACATATTCCACTACTTGCAGTGGCTCACTACTCTTTTTTTAATTTTAATGTATTTCAATTTCTTTAAAATATTTCAAAACAAAAATTTATATACCAAATTCAAGTTTCCTTCTTCTAATTGTAACCCTAACCCTAATGCTAATCCTAACCATAACTCTAACACTAACCCTAACCCTAACTCTAATGCTAACCCTAACCATAACCCTAACACTAACCATAACCCTAACTCTAACTCTAATTCTAACTCCACCCCTTATTCTAACTCTAATTCTAACTCTATCTCTAACCTTAACCTTAACTCTTATTCTAACCCTAACACTAACCCTAACTATATTTGTAACCCTAATTCTAACCCTCACCCTAATTCTTACCCTTACCCTAACCCTAACTCTATCTCTAATCCTAACTATATTTCTAAACCTAATTCTAACCCTAACCCTAACCCTAAATCTCTTTGTACCTACTATCTAGATACACCTCATAATCTCTTTCTCTCTCTCTCTCTCTCTACATAAAACATGCCTCTATAAGAAACATAATATGAGCTCCTTCTTGTCTACATATATGCTCTCTCTCTCTCTCTCTCTCTCTCTCTCTCTCTCTCTCTCTCTCTCTCTCTCTCTCTCTCTCTCTCTCTCTCTCTGGGTGTGTGTATATACATATTATCACTTATACAAAAAAAATTTATTTCTAGATACTTGTACATATAGGGTTAGGCTAAGGTAGATAATTTACTAAATGATTAGTACAATCATATATAGAGTAAGAGTTATAGTTAGGATCCAAGGTTTACAATTTCATTTATATGACACTCAGTGTTATGGTTAGGGTTAATAAGTGGTTAAATGTTACACTAAAATAAGGGACAGGGTTAAGGGAAGTATGAGATTTAGGTGTAGTGTTGAAGTATTTGGAGTACAACTATGGTCAAATTTGGGATATATGTTATACAAATGACTCAAATAGTGGAAAAATTAATTCATGAAAGGGAAGTTATAAGTCCCAACACAACAATTCAAATGATGTTAAAAGTGTGAAAGAATATATGAGTCAATTTTATGAGAATTATTTCTCCATGATGATGTGAGAACATTATATATTGTTTTCATTCTACAACGCCATCTCAGCTGATGCTGAAACTTGCAGTGTTGGCCTGTACAAAGTTGCCAACTGCCAAATCTCTCTCATCTTTCATCGTGGGATCAAACTGTCTGCTCCATTAGCTCCGGGTGGCTGGGTAAACCCTATCCCCAACCTTGTCTTTTCCCCTTCAGTGCTTGAACGTTCTCAGGCACGCTGAACTGGAATATTCCTAAGGGTCACTAAATGCCACAGGGCTGCAATCTTTGACAGGGCATATCTCAGATCTCGTGGGAGATATGGATGAGATTCCAATTCCTACAAGACTGTGTTACAGAGACCTACAATAACCTCTCTCACTTTTTGTAGATCGCATTCTATTTTCATTCTACAATGCCATCTCGGGTGATGCTGAAACTTGCAATGTTGGCCAGTACAAAGTTGCCAACTGCCAAATCTCTCTCATCTTTTGTCATGGGATCAAACTGTCTACTCCATTATCTCTAAGTGGCCAGGTAAACCCTATCCCCAACCTCATCTTTTCTCCTTCAGTGGTCAAACGTTCTCAGGCATGTTGAAGCGCAATGTCCCTAAGGGTCACTAAATCCCACAGGGTTGCAATCTTTGACGGGGCATAACTCGGAGCTCGTGCAAGATATGGATGAGATTCTAGTTCCTACAAGACCATGTTGAAGAGACCTACAATAACCTCTCTCAATTTTTGGAGATCGCATTCCGTTTCCATTCTATAATGCCATCTTGGGTGATGTTGAAACTTGCAGTGTTGGCCACTACAAAGTTGCCAACTGCCAAATCTCTTTCATCTTTCATTGTGGGATCAAACTGTCTACTCCATTAGCTCTGAGTGGCCGGGTATACCCTATCCCCAACCTCATCTTGTCCCCTTTAGTGCTTGAATGTTCTCAGGCACGCTGAACCAGAATGTCCCTAAGGGTCACTAAATCCCATAGGGCTGCAATCTTTGACAGGGTATATCTCGAAGCTCATGCAAGATATGGATGAGATTCTAGTTCCTACAAGACTGTGTTCTAGAGACCTACAATAACCTATCTCACTTTTTGGAGATCGCATTCCATTTTCATTCTACAATTCCATCTCGAGTGATGTTGAAACTTGTAGTGTTGGCCAGTACAAAGTTGCCAACTGCCAAATCTCTCTCATCTTTCATCGTGGGATCAAATTGTCTGCTCCATTAGCTCCAGGTGGCCGGGTAAACCCTATCTCCAACCTCATCTTGTCCCCTTCAGTGCTCAAATGTTCTCAGGCACACTAAATCGGAATGTCCCTAAGGGTCACTAAATGCCACAGGGCTGCAATCTTTGACGGGGCATATCTCGGAGCTCGTACGAGATATGGATGAGATTCCAATTCCTACAAGACCATGTTACAAAGACCTACAATAACCTCTCTCACTTTTTGAAGATCGCATTCCATTTTCATTCTACAATGCCATCTCTAGTGATGTTGAAACTTGCAGTGTTGGCCAGTACAAAGTTGCCAACTGCCAAATCTCTCTCATCTTTCATCGCGGGATCAAATTGTCTACTCCATTAGCTCCAGGTGGCTGAGTAAACCCTATCCCCAACCTTTTCTTGTCCACTTTAGTGCTTGAACATTCTCAGGTACGCTGAACTGGAATGTCCCTAAGGGTCACTAAATCCCACAAGGCTGCAATCTTTGACGGGGCATATCTTAGAGCTCGTGGGAGATATGGATGAGATTCTAATTCCTACAAGACCATTTTGCAGAGAGCTACAATAAACTCTCTTTCTTTTTGGAGATTGCATTTCATTTTCATTCTACAATGCCATCTCGGGTGATGCTGAAACTTGTAGTGTTGGCCAGTACAAAGTTGCCAACTGCCAAATCTCTCTCATCTTTCATCGTGGGATCAAACTGTCTTCTCCATTAGCTCTGGGTAGCCGAGTAAACCCTATCCCCAACCTCATCTAGTCCCCTTCAGTGTTCAAACATTCTCAGGCACGCTCAATCGGAATATCGCTAAGGGTCACTAAATGCCACAGGGCTGCAATCTTTGACGAGGCATATCTTGGAGCTCATGCAAGATATGGATGAGATTCCAGTTCCTATAGGACCGTGTTGTAGAGACCAAAGATCAGCCAAGGATAAGGAGAGCATAGTAAGAAAATGATTATTTATCTGGTGGATATAAGTCTTTTATATAACAAACCATTTATATGCATAGTAAAAGAACTAAATATTGATTTGAGACATATTGATCACTTGCAGTTTGATCATCTTCACAAGTATGCAACTTTTGTTTCACTATTTCATGCGGGTTTATTGAACATTCTTTATGAGGTCATTTACAGATGGGATGTTCAA
Source organism: Cupressus sempervirens (assembly GCA_028749045.1). NCBI lineage: Eukaryota > Viridiplantae > Streptophyta > Pinopsida > Cupressales > Cupressaceae > Cupressus > Cupressus sempervirens. The sequence goes on from CM053790.1 coordinate 43,907,671, forward strand.
AGGTTGAGTTCCTATGGGCTGTCAATACTTTGACTATACTTTAAGTCAACGATTATCAATATGGGAAATAATGGAACTCATTGTATTTTAAAGTACTTAGAAGATGGCCTTGCCCTTCCCCAGGAGTTTTAGAAATGGGAGACATTAGGTAAGAGAGCAAAAATGTTACTATCGCTTCAACGCACATGACACAATTGGAAATGCAAATTTTGATGGTAATCATTTTGTGATAAGGGAGAGACTAGGGATGATCGTTGTTACTATCTCTTTAGTAGTGGATTTTTGTTTTCTCTTGAATTTGGTGGTGGGGGATCAGTGGTAATTCTCCTTGGATATTCCTTCTTATGATGTTAGTGACAAGTGTTGCTCTTTGAAAACACTTGTACAATCTTTTTTAAATTATTAGATAAAAACAAAGAATTGTAAGTATTAAACATGATTAGCCTTTAGTTCCTAGAAGATCTTTATTTCCCCATCAATGCATTTAGAAAGTTAAGTTTTAAGAAGATCATAAATAGAAAAAATTAGAGAAGCGATTTAAACATTTATATTGATTGGAAACATGTGAGTCTTGAGTTTCCTCTGCCTTTTAAAGAATGTTCCTTAGCTAGCATACCTAATTCCATATTCCATAAGAGTGTCATTGCACTAAAGATTTAGGAAACCAACTACTCTAAGATAAAGCTTCCTGGTCAATAATAATCTATCCTATTGAGGTACATAATACTTCTCAATTAAACTTGTGTTAATTTAGTATTAATTTTGTAATTAACTACAATTTCAGTATCTGTGTATAGGGGGTGACTGAGAAAACTATTTGAGGTCCAATTTGAAAATATATTTGTAAGGATCTCGACCAAGGTTCACAACTTCGATGATTAATACATTCATTCAGGCTAGAACCTCACTACAAAAAAATAATATATAAAAAAGGTAGTGAATAACGTCATGTCTAGACCCAAATCAACCAATGAAAGTCAAATTAGCATAATGTGGAACAACAATATATGCATTGAGTGGGTTGTCATAGAAAAGCTTCAGAATAAAATTTGTGTCTAGAATTAAAAGACCTTAAAGAAAATTTATGCTTGTAACACAAATGGCCATTCAAAATTGAATATGATTACAATATGTGAAATAGCATTACGAGAACTTGTAATGCTCTTGTGAACATCGTGTTAATTCTTGTAAGAATCCCTAAGATGCTTGTTATACTCAAAATTTTGTTGAAATTGAATTAATTTTTATCCTGTCGATTAGTTGGCTTAGGCCCCATTTGGTTACGAGAATACCGAGCGCAGAATAGGGTTTTCAGCGCCAAAACTGAGTTATGGAAGAAAATGGTGGCATTTGGTTCATCAAACGCATAACCCAGTTTCGGGTTTAGTCTACCAATTTTGCTCAAAAATTGGAAGAAATTTCTTCCAGGAAATAGGTGGAAGTTGAAATGAAAACTAGGTTTTGGGTTTTTATAAATGCATTTGAATAAATCGTCGGGTCCACCGAATCTGCCTTAGGTTTTTGGAAGAACAAATTGGGATTTTTGGAAGTTGACAGTTGTATTGTTTTCGTGCTCTGTTGTGCTAAGGCGAGGGTTTCTGGTTTGCTGCATTTGTTGGGCTTGTGGGTTTTCTGTGGCCATGGTTTGCGAGGGTTTTTGGTTTGCTTCCATTTGTTGGGTTTGTGGGTTTTCTGTGGCCGTGGTTTCCTGTGGCCATGGCATTTTCTGCGATTTATCTTCTCCACTTTGAATAGCGATAGCTGTAAACGGTTCTCTTCTCACACCCACCTTTGCATACTGGATTTTTTTAAGTTTTTTTGGTTCATTCAAACGTAACTGCACGTTGCAGGTTTTCTTAGAAAACTAGTTAAAATATATGCTCAAGAATGAGTCCCAGTATGTTTAACTCTGATTACTTGTATATATCATACTTAAAGTTTTAATTTTTTGTACTCAGCAATGAAATTTACAAGTATATCAATAGCTTTTATCTATACATAGCTAACCTATACATAGTTTATCATAGTTCTATTTCTATCTACTATCTGCCTAGCAATTTAGTCAATATATGTGGTAACTGTTTATTTCAAATCTATTTTTAAAATATTCAATATGTGCTCACTAATAAATTCGAGTATAGTGCTGTGAGAGATCAATACCAGTGAAATGAAAAATTAAACTTTGTAACAGTTTCTGGCTGTTTGTTTTAAATCTGTTTAGCAAAATAGTCAATATGTGCTCACTAATAAATTCCACTATAGTGTTGTGAGAGATCAATACCAGTGAAATGAACAACCAAACTTTGTAACAATTTCTTGCCAGTAATGAGTTCTAGTATGTTGTTGTGAGAGATGAATGAAATACCATTAAATAGAGCCAAGTCATAAACTTGTGCTCACTAATAAATTCTAGTATAGTGTTGTGAGAGATCAATACCAGTGAAATGAATAACTAAACTTTCTAACTGTTTCTTGCAAGTAATGAGTTCTAGTATACTGCTGTGAGAGATGAATGCAATACCATTAAATAGAGTCAAGCCATAAACTATGTATGGATCAACTATGTATAGATCAATGGAAATCATGGCTTTTATCTATACATAATCAATATGTGCTCAATAATGAATTCCAGTGTGTGCTCATGTGATTACCTGTATATATCATAGTGCCAATCAAGCAAAACATGGCAATCATGGCTTTTATCTATACATAGTTGACCTATATGTAGTTTATCATGGTTCAAATCTATTTAGCAAAATAGTCCAATATATGCTATAACAGTTCGTTTAGAATCTGTTTGAAAAAATAGTCAATATATGCTCACTAATGACTTTCAGTATAGTTTTATGAGAGATCAATACTAGTGAAATGAACAACTAAACTTTGTAACAGTTTCTTGCCAGTAATGAGTTCTAGTATACTGCTATGAGAGATGAATGCAATACCATTAAATAGAGCCAAATCATAAACTATGTATGGATCAACTATGTATAGATCAATGGCAATCATGGCTTTTATCTATACATAATCAATATGTGCTCAATAATGAATTCCAGTATGTGATCATGTGATTACCTATATATATTATAGTGCCAATCATAATAGCAAAACATGGCAATCATGCTTTTATCTATACATAGTTGACCTATACATAGTTTATCATGGTTCAAATCTGTTTAGCAAAATAGTCCAATGAGTTCCAGTATAGTGATGTGAGAGATCAATGCAATACCATTAATCAAAGTGAATCATGCCAATGAAATGAACAACTAAACTATGGATATATCAAGTATGTATTGATCCATGCAAAATCATTCAACATACTTATGAGGTCATAAACTATGTATAGATAAAAGCCATGATTTCAAACTATGTATAGATCAATGTAGAAAGAAACTCTATTCCCATTGCCAACAATGCTACTTTTCATCTTCTAAAAGATGAGCCTCAGTTTCAGCGGACCCGATGATTTATTAAAACACATTCATAAAAGCCCAAATTTAGGTTATAGTTTGTACATGTGTATGTATACATACATACATGTGTCTGTACATTTATACATGTGTGTACATGCATACATACATGTGTGTGTACGTACGTACACACATACATACATGTGTGTGTATGTGAATACACACATACATACATGTGTGTGTACGTACATACATGCATACATACATGTGTGTGTGTGTACGTACATACATGCATACATGTGTGTGTGTGTGTACGTACATGCATACATACATGTGTGTGCACATACATATATACATACATGTGTGTATATATATAGACAAATGGAATCAATATTATGCTTTCGTTGGTATAGATAGATTACATGGAGTATAATGACACATTGTAATTTGTTTGTTATGGGCTTATGATCCTCGGTAGTTGGTACTCCTTGTTGTATTTGAATAAATAATTGACTTCTTAATGCAATGAGGCTAGCAAATAATCATGTTGTATCTCGATAGGTGATAGTTGATATCTCATAACTGATAGTGTTTAAATTGTCCACCTTTTAGGTCACTGATGGATCCTATGGAGAGTATAGAGGTCCAAGGAAGCATAGTTAGGAATACCACATACACCCACATTCTCACAATTCTTTTTGCTTTTGTTGGCATAGCCAAAGTACTGGTAGCCCAAGAAGGAAGTCAAATGGGTAAATGAATAAGAAAAGGAAATTCCTTTTGTAGAGACATTATTCATTCGAATGAGGTAGATTGTCATGATCAGATTCGGATGAGTAGGGCAGCCTTCTTTTCTCTAGCTTGTATTCTGAGGCTAAAAGGAAGCTTGAGAGATATGATCCACTTGAAGTTAGAGGAACAACTAGTGATGTTCCTCCACACCCTTGGGAACAATCTAAGGAACCATAAGATTGCCCATAACTTTGGGCACTCAGGAGAGACAGTCAGTCGGTACTTCCACAAGGTTTTGATGGCTATCTTAGCCCTTCACAGAGATTACTCCATACCACCTAGTCCAGGCACTCCTCCTGAAATTAGTGGGAAGGATCATTTTGAACCATTCTTCAAGGTAAATCACACATTGTTACAAGTTTATTGTCTAGAATGTTGTCCTTATCTTATTATTACTTGAGCATACATTTGATCAATGTATCATATCTCACAGGATTGCATTGGAGCCATGGATGGAACCCATATTCCAGTGCGAGTTGATGTCGACATACATGGTAAATATTGTGATATAAAAGGGAACCTATCGCAAAATTTTATGGGTGTCTGCTCCTTTGATTGTAAGTTTCAGTATTGCCTTGCTGGTTGGGAAGGCTCTGCTACAGATAGCCGTGTTCTAGCCTCAGCTCTATCTAGATTAGATCCACTTGTAGTTGCCCCTGGTAAGCCAAATCACATTTTAATATACTCAAGGTTATGCTAAATGGTTCAATTATTGACAATATACTTTCTTTATATAGGAAAATATTATCTCGTGGATGTTGGATATCCAAATGCACCTGGATTTCTCGCTCCTTATCGGTGTACACGCTACCACTTGAAAGAGTGGTCAAGAGAAAACCCAATAAACTCTACACATGAGTTGTTCAACCATCGACACTCCTCTCTTAGAAATGTAGTAGAATGTACATTTGGTATTCTGAAGTAGTGTTTTCCAATCTTAAGACATGCAACGTCTTATGATATCATGACACAATCCTATATTGTTTTAGCATGTTGTATACTTCACAATTTCATTATGATAGAGGATGGACTTCCATCGGAAGAAGCTATTGAAGAGGAAGATGATCATGATGGGATAGAGGTGTCACTGCTTGAGACATATGGGTTGTCTCATGAGGATAGAAATGAGTGGGCCCAATTTCAAGAAGATATAGCAAATAGGATGTGGGAAGATTATAGATCTCAAGAATATATGATTTATTAGAAAGCAATGTGCTTTATATGATTAAATTCATGTATGCATATACAATGATGGTGTGTGATTTCGTTATTCTGATATCAGTCTTTGCTACATTCTAATTAAATAAAAAGAACATTAACTTTCAATTTCACACCTACATTATGTACAAAAATTGTTAATCATATCTGCAATACACAATTCAACTTGAAATATAGATTACATTGTTTTAAATGCAAGAAAGCACAATTATTATACATCTTTGCATTGAGAAAGTACAATAACATGCTTCATAATGGGGCTCATGACTATTTACTTGCCATTGATATCACCATTTTGTCTTACTGGTAGTTTTTTTGATGTTGATGTGTTATCATCAATTATTGCTTAAAATGTGTATCATCTTCAGTTAAATGCTTTCAAGTTTATTAAATGTTAGCCTCATTGCATTAGGATGTATTAAAAAATGATATTTAAAGTTTATCATCTTCAATTTTAAATGAAATATAGAAAGGAGTACCAAATGATGAAGATCATAAGCCCACTAGTAAGAAGAGAACAACGAATTCGTTGAAAATCCTATTTTTTTGATGTTACTGCTTGCTGCATTCCATTTAAATTTAAAGAGCAATAACTTTCAATTTAGTCATATGATTACTTTAAATTGTAATACGTTTAACTATTCAATATGTTAGCCTCGTTCCATTATGACGTATTACAAATTGATAGTTAAAGATTTTCTACTTCAAATTTAAATGAAATATAGGAAGGAGTACACAATGGCATATACTGAGCTCATGATGAGCATGGACGGATCTTATCATGTGAACCAGATGTGTTCTCCCATTACTTTGAGTAATATAGATGGATCCCTCGCTGTGAGCAACAAATCTTCTTCTTCAAAGAAGAAAATGTGTACAAAATCGATGAAACGCAAGTTTCTAGACTTGCTCCTTGAACAAGTCCATCTCGAACGGAAAGGTGAAGGTGGGTTTAAAAAAGAGGCATGGACTACGATAGAGAGGACATTCAATGCAGCCATGAACTTGAATCTGTCACAAGATCATTTTAAGAATAAGCTAAAAACATGGAAAGTAGGATATAAAGTAATGAAGGACTTGAAAAATACAAGTGGGTTAGCTTGGAATGAAGAAACTCAAACTATGGATGCTGAGGATTCAGTGTGAGATGACCTTTTGAAGGTAGGATGATCTTTGTACTCTTTTCATTGAAAAAAAATTCCCTTCTTATTTTAATAATGAAAAACTTACAACCTAATCCATCTATTAATGATTATATGTAGAGGAGAGAATTCAAAAATGCAAAAATGTATAAGAGGTCACCTTTCCAATATTTCAATGAGTTGGCTATAATTGTCGATAATGACATTGCTGAGGGGTTCGCATCTACAATGCCCCTTGATGTTGAAGAAGGGCACCCTATGAACGATGCATTTAATGTGCTTGATGAGGATGATACCAATTGTGGTACACCTCTTGACAGCCAACTAGATATTGATGAAGAGTTATATCATTCCAATCAGTTGAGTGCAAGTGCTAGAGGGACTCCTCCACCATCATCATCAAGGAGGGGAAACTAGAAGACATCTTTGGCTGCACCATTGGATGTGATATGCGAAACTATGAAGGAACTAAAAGATGGCCTCATTAAGCCTCAGATTGTAAAAGTGGATAAATCTGAAGATGATAATATTTTGACTGCTGCATATACTACTCTCAAAGTTGTCCCTGAACTGAGTCGAGCAATTTTTGTGAAAGTAGATGATACCTTCATGCTTCAACGTGAAAGAGCCAAAGGGTTCTTGATGATGGATAAGGTGGAGAGAGTAGAGTGGATTGCAATGACATTTGGTACCATTTAGCTATTTCAACTACTGACTGGATTGCAATGACTTATGTTGCATGATTACTCTATTCAATGGTTTTGCATTAATCTCTAATAGCACTAAACTGAAACTATATTGATCTCACATCACTATATTGGAACTCATTATTGAGCACATTTTGACTATTTAATTAGTGATCTCTCACAGCACTATACTGGAAGTCATTAGTGAGCATATATTTACTATTTTGTTAAACAGATTCTAAATAAACTGTTACAGCATGTATTGGACTATTTTGCTGAACAGATTTGAACCATGATAAATTATGTATATTTCAACTATGTATAGATAAAATCCATGATTGTCATTGATCTTCCATGTATCCATACCTAGTTTATGAGTTGGCTGCATTTAATGGTATTGCATTGATTTGTACATAGTTTATGACGTCATAAGTATGTTGAATGATTTTGCATGGATCTATACATACTTGATATATTCATAGTTTAGTTGTTCATTTCATTGGCATGATTCACTTTGATTAATGGTATTGCATTGATCTCTCACAGCACTATACTGGAACTCATTAGTGAGTATATATTTACTATTTTGTTAAACAAATTCTAAACAAACTGTTACAGCATGTATTGGACTATTTTGCTAAATAGATTTGAACCATGATAAATTATGTATATGTCAACTATGTATAGATAAAAGCCATGATTGTCATTGATCTTCCATGTATCCATACCTAGTTTATGAGTTGGCTATGTTTAATGGTATTGCATTGATCTGTACATAGTTTATGACCTCATAAGTATGTTGAATGATTTTACATGGATCTATACATACTTGATATATCTATAGTTTAGTTGTTCATTTCATTGGCATGATTCACTTTGATTAATGGTATTGCATTGATCTCTCATGGCACTATACTAGAAGTCATTAGTGAGCATATATTTACTATTTTGTTAAACAGATTCTAAACAAACTGTTACAGCATGTATTGGACTATTTTGCTAAACAGATTTGAACCATGATAAACTATGTATATGTCAACTATGTATAGATAAAAGCCATGATTGTCATTGATCTTCCATGTATCCATACATAGTTTATGAGTTGGCTGCATTTAATGGTATTGCATTGATCTGTACATAGTTTATGATGTCATAAGTATGTTGAATGATTTTACATGAATCTATACATACTTGATATATCCATAGTTTAGTTGTTCATTTCATTGGCATGATTCACTTTGATTAATGGTATTGCATTGATCTCTCACAGCACTATACTGGAAGTCATTAGTGAGCATATATTTACTATTTTGTTAAAAAAATTCTAAACAAACTGTTACAGCATATATTGGATTGTTTTGCTAAACAGATTTGAACCATGATAAACTATGTATAGGTCAACTATGTATAGATAAAAGCACGATTGCCATGTTTTGCTATTATGATTGGCATTATGATATATACAAGTAATCATATGAGCACATACTGGAATTCATTATTGAGCACATATTGACTATTTTGCAAAACAGATTTGACACAAAAAGCCAGACACTGTTACAAAGTTTAGTTGTTCATTTCACTAGTATTGATCTCTCATAGCACCATACTAGAATTTATTAGTGAGCACATATTGACTATTTTGCTAAATAGATTTGAAACAAATAGTTACCACATCTATTGACTATGTTAAGCAGATAGCAGATAGAAATAGAACCATGATAAACTATGTATAGGTCAGCTATGTATAGATAAAAGCTAGTGATATACTTGTAAATTTCATTATTGAGCACATATTGATTATGTCTAGATAAAGCCATGATTGCCATTGATCTATACATAGTTTATGAATTGGCTCTATTTATATGGTATTGCATTCATCTCTCACAGCACTATACTAGAACTCATTACTAGCAAGAAACTGTTACAAAGTTTAGTTGTCCATTTTAGTGGTATTGATCTGTCACAGCACTATACTAGAATTCATTAGTGAGCACATATTGACTATTTTGCTAAACAGATTTGAAACAAACAGTATGTATGTACACACATGTATGTATGTACGTACATATGTATGTATTATGTGTGTATGTATGTACACACATGTATATACGCATGTATACATACTTGATCTATGCATTGCATTGATCTCTCACAACACTATACTGGAACTCATTACTGAGCACATTTTTACTATTTTGCTAAGCATGTATGTATGTATATGCGTATGTATGTATGTACACACATGTATGTATGTATGCATGTATGTATGTGCATATGTATGTACACACATGTATGTATGTATGTATGTATGTATGTGCATATGTATGTACACACATGTATGTACGTATGTATACAAACTTGATCTATGCATAGTTTAGTCATCCATTTTATTGACATGATTGGCATTGGTCAATACGGAGGATAGTTGTTCATTTCATTGGCATTCGCACGACTGGCATGTGAAGTCATTCCAGATGGTTAATTGGCTTTGTGTAATGGTATTGCATTGATTTGTCACAACACTATATTGGAAATCATTACTGAGCACATTTTTTCTATTTTGCTAAGCATGTATGTCTGTGTGTGTGTGTATGTGCGTATGTAGGTATGTATGTGCGTATGTATTTACATGTGTATGTATGTATGTATGTGTGTATGTATGTATGTTTGTGCATATGTATGTTCACGCATGTATGTACGTATGTATACATACTTGATCTATGCATAGTTTAGTCATTCATTTCATTGACATGATTGGCATTGGTCAATACATAGTTTAGTTATTCATTTCATTGGCATTCACACAATTGGCATGTGAAATAATTCTAGAGGGTTAGTTGGCTTTGTTTAATGGTATTGCATTCATCTCTCACAACACGTAGTTTATGATCTCGTAAACGTTTGGTATAGTTGTTCATTGCATTGTTAATTAGAGTTATATTTGAACCATACATACGTGGAATACACAAGGAGTGGCAAATGATGAATGCTCAATTGTAGAACTTGAAAACATATAGAAATGTGATTTTCTAGATGATTGTATAGTTCATGATTCTGTCCTATGTTATATCTATAGTCCTAATTTTCTTGCATATGTTTTTATTTTTTTATCTTTTTGTCCCTATTTGATTTCCTATGTATGTTCTCGTTGACAAGATTATCAAAAGTATTGAGGATTTCTGGTAGATGATTGTACAGTCATGATTCTGTCCCATGTTATATGTATATTCCTAATTTGCTTGGATTTTTTTTAATTTCTTTTTTTTTTTTCTACAATTTGGTTTCCTATGTACGTGCTTCTTGACGAGATTGTCAATAGTATTGATAAAGTGTCTTTCTCTTGTATTTTTTTATTGCTCTTGATTTGCTAATATTGCAAGACCACACATGCTGATAAAAAATGAGCTATCTAATGATTGTTTACTGTGTTTGTAAACGATCAATATTTCTGATGCCACTCCTTGGTGTATTCCATTAAAAAAATAATCAGGTTTTAATTTTTCAAGCATGTTTAGTTCATATATGCAGGATTGACCATCTAACAATACAAACAGTAATGGGAAGATTGAGCAGCATGAGAGGGTTGTCGTCGAATGTGGGGCATAAGGACATACATCGTGGATTTCTCAGTGTTTTCGTATGTAACGGTGTGTCGTCAAATGTGGGGCATAAAGGCATACATCATGGATTTCTCAGTTTTTTCGTGTTTAACGGTGTGTTTTCACACCACCATCAAATCATAGATATTGTTCTATCAAGTTAGCAAGTTTTCATATTGTAGTAATTATGTGAAATTCATTATTAGAATTTCATGATGTTAAAATATGATTTATATGATTAATGATTTTCATGATCTTTTTTTTTAAATTGCATGTAAAATCTATGTTGCCAAAATTCCACATTTTTTAAGAGCAATTATTGACAAAGCATCATTTTTCTTGTTAAAGTTATCATCAAATGTTTAATGTATGTGAATGTAAAATGGTATATTTTTTCCTATATAATATTTCACGTAAAATTTTAGTTGCATATTTTTTTGAATAATTAACTAACTTAATAAATTTATTAAAAGGGAGAGATACATAGAGGGGCAGAGAGTGCGGGATAAGAAGGGGGGATGGAGGGACAGAGGGAGCTTGTGTGTTCCTGCATCTATAGAAAGGTGTTTTTTGATGTGTGTCTTATGACTCACCAAAAAGTAGAACAAAATACTAAAATATCTTATCCTCTCTCGAATATATATCTGTCTATGACCTCATCAAGATCTTCAAATGTCTCCTCCCCAATTGAAAGTATTTTCCAAGTCGAAGATAGCTAGCAAAATCCTTTTGGTCTTTTCCTCCCTCCACAATATCCTTGTGTGCATAAACTCCATTGAAAATGTTCAGTGTTAGAATCAAGTGAGTAGGCCCTTTCAATCTTGGACGAATAATACTCTCCCCTGGCTCTTTATCTGTTAGGAACTTAATGGTTTCATTCTCTTGTTCACTTCGTGAAATGGAATCCTCTTCCGCAAAATATGGATCGTTAACCTCATTATCCTTATCCTATTTACCCTGATAGTTATCATTCTTCAGTGAGCTCTCTTTGCAAGTTAACTCAACTAGGTACTTCACTTTTGTCATAGTTTTCACCCAACAGGTAAGGATGCTGCTTTCTGCAATTTTTTCTATAGGATCTATATCTAGATCATTAGAAAGCTCCTCTTTTAATATTATTCATGTCAAGCTTGATTCCAAATCACAAATTATACGATGATTTTGGACTCTGCGGGGACAATTTTTCTCATTAACAAGGTCTCTTCATTTTCTCCAATCAACAAATTAAATTCCTCATCCTGGGAAGGCTCTTTATATGGTGATCTCAAATCCTGAAATCCATGTAACAATTCACTCTTTATGTCAGCAAGGGTTTCCTGCTTTTTATTGGATGTCCGTTGCTCCACAATTCTAGCATATTCATCAATATCAAAGGCATTTAACTGATCAGGATATTTGTAGTGCCTACCCTTGTTCACATCTTTTCTAGACTTATTGTTGCTATTATTATCAGACTATGTAGACTAGTTTTATGTTGATGGTTTAGTGGTGTTTTTTTGACACTATCAGATATTATGATAGGGATTCAGTTGATATATGATGAGATCATTTAGACTTTACATTTCATGTGTGTATGATGATCATTACATTGTTTTCAGTTATTACTGATGATTAGTTAGATGGTTTATTATCTCATGTGTTTTATTATGGTTACTTACCCCATACTTGCATGTGTATGGTGTGCGTGTTTTCTTATTGTATGGCATTTCTGATGTTGTTAAGGAAGCGAGTCATAGTCACCTGCTTAGTCGGGATCTACACGATGCACCACTTCCTGCCATTGTCTGTTTAGCTTAGCATTATATATTGTATGTACATGCATAGTTTTTTTGCAAGTTGCAGGTACTGGGTATCGACTTCCCTGAATTGCCAGGATGAGCATACCCTATTATACTATCTCAATGATAAGAGAAGGGAGATAAATTCTCAAGTCCAAATCCCAAACCTAAAAACCATTTGTCCTAGTGAGTTAGGACAAGTATCAAAGTTGAATACCCACCGAATGTGTCGGATGACATATTTCGTGATTTTTAACCCTTTAGATTTATTTTTTATGATTTGTTCTATGATGGATTTTCATATTTTATCTTGGAGGTCTATGGTGAATTTTCCATTAATTAAGTCTTAATAAATAGATTTAATTAATAAATTATTTATTTGAGAAAATTAATAAAATATCATGATCTTTGATATTTTGATTAATTAAATGTGAATTATTGGGGAAAAGGAATTAAATAAAAGAAAACTAGAAATTAAAATTAATAATAATTATAAAATAAAAATAAAGTAATAAATAAAATAATAATAATAAAAGTTATAAAAATTAAAATGAAAGTTATAAAATTTAAATAGAAATTATTTAAAAAGTAAATTGGAGTTATAAGCTTGCATGGGAATTAACATGTGTCAACAACACGGGAGTTAGTGCATCAATTAAGCACAAGGTGTCTACAACTCTATGACTCATCAAAAAGGTTGGAAAAGACCCATGCTTAGTTGGTGACACCTTCCAACTGTTTCAAGAAGCATTCCAAAGGTTTCTTGAGAGCTCTTTATATTCAGGCATTCATAGAAGCTTTAAAAAAAAAAAAGGGTGGAGAGCAATTGGAGCATTGGAGGACTCAAGAACTCTGAAGAAGGGAGCTTGCTCTGTGGGTTTCTGAAGAAGAGCGAATTAGTATCAGAATCCGGGTAGATTCTTGTGATTTTTCTTATGCTATTTCCGCATCATGCATTCCTGTCTTCTTCGTGTCTTCCATATGTCTTCTGAGGAATTTCATATTTTTATTGTATGCATTTTCAATTTGGGCAATTAAATTTATTTGAGAATTTTATATGCATGGATTTTTAAAAAAAAAGAGAAAACGGGGCTAGGGTTAATTCATAGCCAAACCCATTAGATTATTTATAGGATAAATTTGAGATCAAAGTTTATAGGAAATTTCTGAAAATTAGAATTTCTAAATAAACTGTGTATATACATGTTTATATTTTTTTAATCTGCACACACACACACACATATATATGCAATTATAGATATAAATATGTATACATGATTATATGCTGTAATGTTTTTTTTTTAAATTCTGCAAGTATATATATATATATATATATAATATATATATTTAATTTTAAAAAAATGAATATCATTAATCGAAAACATTTTTTGAAAAACGTTGAACTTTATTTAAAAATCGAATCGCATACTCGCAAATGGAAATCGCATAAGCGATTTTTTTTTTTTTTAAAAGAAATTTAATGCAAATTGAGGCGGGCGGGGAGGGCCAAGCCCGTACCCCCACCCCCACTACATATATGTGGCAGAGGCCGGTGGCACTGTTGGCGCAAGCTCTGCGACACTGTCGCAGGCCTGCACGGTACCTCCTCTGTGCAGTGATATAGATATATATGAATTGACTTCCAAAGTTGTGACACAATTTTGCGATTTGCAATTTGCGATTTCCGATTTGTGGTTTGATTATTATATTTTATTTTATAAAATGTTTTTTTTTTTATATGTATAGATGTATATTTATGTATGTGTATATATATATATATATATATATATATATTATTAACTATAAATGATTATTATAAAGTTCTCAATTAATGGATCACTTTTCTAATGAGTAAAATATTGCTATTAAAACGTGAAAATTCTCCACTTGATGTTAATTTGGGAATACGTAAACTGAGACTTTTGAATTCAAATTTGAAAACTTAGCAAAACCAAAACATGTGTTTACATTGTGTATTCTTTATGCTATTGTTTTGGGTTTTGGGTTGACTAGTGTTGACCAGTATAGGACGTCTACCAGAGGCTTGGGGGTTATGTGATTGTGATGCCATGATGATGTTTTAGTCTCGATCTTTATAAGCCAACCATGGTTATGTGATGGAATGCTCTGTGTATTAGTTGTGAATACTGATTGTTATAGTTGAGATTCTTATTTATGAGACACTTGACTTAACCATTATTTTTGGTCATCGATCAGTTATCCTTGGTTATTTTCTAGTCACCATGATGGCACTGAAATGTGGATTTATTCTTGATGATGTCATGTTGTGACATGTTTGACTCAACCATTTTTGGAGTCTTCGATCAGTGTGTTTGAGATATATTTTGGTTATTGAGAACCATTGGATACTTTTGATTATCAGTGATGCTTCAGTTGCCAATAGAGAGCTGTTGTGGTCATGATTTTCTATGGATGTTTGCACATGGAGATTTGATGCTTTTATGCATATTTGATAATTTTATTATGGATTATTTTTGTGATTTTGAGATTTATGATTCCATGAGCATTAGGGTAGGATATCTTCATGTAGTGACGGGAAGTGGCTTGCAGTGGGGGCTGGGGCCCTAAGAGGCTGCTAGGGTAACTCATTGTGAGTTGGATTAATAAGTGATAACATTCACACCTAATACTAACTGAATGAACCTAAAAAGATAAGAGTTTTGGTTCTGGCCCATGTCTTGAGTGTTTGTATAGGCTAGGATGGGAGTAGTGAGAATGCATAGTTGCTACCTTGCATTCCATAGTATGCCTTGTCAGTATGAGAGGATACTAGTGGCCGCATGAGATCAGTATGGACCCGTGGAGTTTAGCTAACTGCTAGGGTAACTTGTACATGATAAATGCGATGACACTTTCCTGCTTGCATAGTAGGTTCCTACATGTCATTGTGTGCCTCTGGGAAGTAGATGTCAGTTTCATGATTAGAACCTTTGAGTTAGTATACTTTTAGGATTCCTGGATTATAGGGATTTATGCTATGTGATTTTGATAACCTGTTTGGGACTTGAGATTATCTCCTCAGCACGGTGGGAGTGGACCACTTAGGTACCACGTGGTTGGGTGGTAGTGTATTTTCCACTCTTATCATTTGAGATTCATTAGACATCGTGGCTGATGCATCCTTCATGATGGTGGATATGTATCCTTTCATTGATGATTAGCATATGTTAGATGATGTTATCTGATGCTTATATTTGCATGTTAGATTACTTTCTACATATGATGTTGTATATGTTAGGAGTAACATTCCTACTATGTTAATACCGATGATCTCTTCGATGATTTGGGACGTTACGCACGGAGGGATGGCTAGGGCCCACGATGGTCTAATGATGCTATTAACGATTGGGAGGAACCGTGCACTTAGTTAGTTATGTTTGATCTTATGATGAATGTATATGTATTCTATGATGATGTATCATGTGTATCATGTGATTGTCTTTGATGTATCATGGATTAGAATAGGATGATGTACCTTATTTCACATATGTATATTATTTTAAGCCTTCATACCCTGTGACATGTACACTGGATGATTGAGCATTTGGAAATGTAATGTATGAACATTGGACTTATCATTATTATTTCATGTGGATGTTGTACTAGATGGATTCATATATGTAATTCAACGTTAAGGGATCTTAAAGAATGTAATCTGTTATGTATGTTATGTTTACTTTTCAGATGGACATTGCTATTGCTTCCGTTATTGTGAATAAGTTATGTATGGTATTTACTTTCATGTAAAAAAAAAAAAAAAATGTTACCAAAATTAGTGAAACTCAAGGTTAATTCTTTGGATCCCTTGGCGGGGCGTTACATTTGGTATCAGAGCCTGAGTTTCTACATTGGGAGCTCTGGGTATTTTGGAACAACTAGAACTGTGAACTATTAAGTGTATCTCTTCAACTTGAAACTAGGTGAACTGAAATAGAACCTGAACTGTTACTTGAATATTTTTCATACTTCAACACTTAGTTTTCAAAACTGGAGATTTTACTTAAACCTAAACATAGAATTGAACTTAGTCTATTGCAAACATGTGTCTTTTGATTGTAATAGTACCTTGTTCTGTTGTAAGATGGTGTATGGGACTAGGTCTTCTGTTAGAGGCTGAGGAAGAGGCCGTGGTCATGGCAGAGCTGTCAGTGCCCATGATTCTTCCCATGAGGGATCGACTCGTGTAGAGAGCAGGGAAGAGCACTCTAATAGGTAGCAGGAAGAGAGCCATAGAGAGGACCAAGCTGAGTCTGAAGAGGTTGGTTTGAGATAGATGATGCAAACTATTTTAGAACGTCTACCTCCTATTCAAGAACAGCCTAAAGTGCATCAGATAGAACAAGAGCATAGACCCAGAACTAGAAGTCCTCGGATGGATCGTCAGAGGTCCATTGTGTCCACTCAGATGAAAGATCTTTCAAGATCCAAGGTCAAGCCTTTCAATGGGCAAGGTTCTAGTTATGTGGCCAAGTAGTGGCTGATTTCCCTCTTCAAGATTTTTGCCATGCAGGATTTTGACAGCAATGTTAAGGCAAGATTTGTGATCACTAATTCAGAGAATTTTGGGGCCACTTGGTGGACGATTGAGGAGAAGAAGCTGGAAATCAATATGAGCAGTGTCATGTGGGAACTATTCTTAGAGAGTTTCCGTGAACGATTCCTACCAGAGGAATGGAAACTACAAAGGGCAGATCAGTTTCATAATCTCAAGCAATACACTTTGTCAGTGACCGAGTATGAGCGTAAGTTTTATGAGCTTATGCCTTTTTTAGGGTTCAATGAAAATTTAGCTCAGTTGACACAACACTTTGTTAGGAGTTTGAATAACTGTATAATTGGGGGTGTCAAGGTATCTGAGCCAAAAACTCTCAAGGATGTTGTACATCGAGCAATCCTTGTTGAGAAAAGTGTCAACCTTGGTCAAGGTGGTTTTGTAGGAGCACCAATAGCATCAGGATCTAAAGGCAACTTCAATTCAGGTGGTAACAACAAGCCTTTCTTTTCTAAGAAAAAATAGTATCAGCAGCAGTCTCAGTAGACGCAGCAGCAGAAGGGATCAAATTCTTAGGCTCAAGGTGGTGGCAAAGGTTCTAACTTTAAGAACAACCGCAATGCTCAACACAATAAACAGAATCAGTCCAATCATCCAGCTCAGAGTAGCCAGTCTTTTGTAAGCAGGAACAGTCGCCAGCAATCTAATGTACCACCTATGGGAAGAGGATCTGGTAGGAATACAGAATATTTTTCATGTGGTCAGATTGGACATTCTGCAGCTCAGTGTCCACAGCGAGCACCTCAATTTTTAGGACATAGGCTTTTTATTGGATGTCCGTTGCTCCACACTTCTACCATATTCATCAATATCAAGGGCATGTAATAGATCAGGATATTTGTAGTGCCTACCCTTGTTCACATCTTTTCTAGACTTATTGTTGCTATTATTATCAAACTATGTAGACTAGTTTTATGTTGATGGTTTAGTGGTGTTGTTTTGACACTATCAGATATTATGATAGGGATTCAATTGATATATGATGAGATCATTTAGACTTTACATTTTATGTGTGTATGATGATCATTACATTGTTTTCAGTTATTACTGATGATTAGTTAGATGGTTTATTATCTCATGTATTTTATTATGGTTACTTACCCCATACTTGCATGTGTATGGTGTGCATGTTTTCTAATTGTATGGCATTTCTGATGTGGTCAAGGAAGGGAGTCGTAGTCACCTACTTAGTCGGGATCTACATGATGCACCACTTCCTGCCATTGTCTGTTTAGCTTAGCATTATATATTGTATGTACATGCATGGTTTTTCTGCAAGTTGCAGGTACCAGGTATCGACTTCCCTGAATTGCCAAGATGAGCGTACCCTATTATACTATCTCAATGATAAGAGAAGGGAGATAAATTCTCAAGTCCAAATCCCAAACCTAAAAACTATTTGTCCTAGTGAGTTAGGACAAGTATCAAAGTTGAATACCCACCGAATGTGTCGGATGGCATATTTCGTGATTTTTAACCCTTTAGATTTATTTTGTATGATTTGTTCTATGATGGGTTTTCATATTTTATCTTGGAGGTCTATGGTGAATTTTTCATTAATTAAGTCTTAATAAATAGATTTAATTAATAAATTATTTATTTGAGAAAATTAATAAAATATCATGATCTTTGATATTTTGATTAATTAAATGTGAATTATTGGGGAAAAGGAATTAAATAAAAGAAAACTAGAAATTAAAATTAATAATAATTATAAAATAATAATAAAGTAATAAATAAAATAATAATAATAAAAGTTATAAAAATTAAAATGAAAGTTATAAAATTTAAATAGAAATTATTTAAAAAGTAAATTGGAGTTATAAGCTTGCATGGGAATTAACATGTGTCAACAACATGGGGGTTAGTGCATCAATTAAGCACAAGGTGTCTACAACTCTATGACTCGTCAAAAAGGTTGGAAAAGACCCATGCTTAGTTGGTGACATCTTCCAACTATTTCAAAAAGCATTCCAAAGGTTTCTTGAGAGCTCTTTATATTCAGGCATTCATTGAAGCTTTAAAAAAAAAAAAGGGTGGAGAGCAATTGGAGCATTGGAGGACTCAAGAACTCTGAAGAAGGGAGCTTGCTCTGCGGGTTTTCTGAGGAAGAGCGAATTAGCATCAGAATTCGGGTCGATTCTTGTGATTTTTCTTATGCTATTTTCGCATCATGCATTCTTGTCTTCTTCATGTCTTCCATATGTCTTATGAGGAATTTCATATTTTTATTGTATGCATTTTCAATTTGGGCAATTAAATTTATTTGAGAATTTTATATGCATGAATTTTAAAAAAAAAGAGAAAACAGGGCTAGGGTTAATTCATAGCCAAACCCATTAAATTATTTATGGGATAAATTTGAGATCAAAATTTAAAGGAAATTTATGAAAATTAGAATTTCTAAATAAACCGTGTATATACATGTTTATATTTTTTTAATCTGCACACACACATACACACACACACACATATATATATATATGTGCAATTATATATATAAATATGTATACATGATTATATGTTGTAATGTTTTTTTTTAATTCTGCAAGAATATATATATATATATATATATATACACACACACATATATATATATACATATATATATATATATACATACATATGTATATATAATATATATATTTAATTTTAAAAAAAATGAATATCATTAATCGAGAATGTTTTTTGAAAAACGTTGAACTTTATTTAAAAATCGAATCGCATACTCGCGAATGGAAATCGCATAAGCGATTTTTTTTTTAAAAAAAGAAATTTAATGCAAATTGAGGCGGGCGGGGAGGGTTGAGCCCGTACCCCCACCCCACTACGTATATGTGGCAAAGGCTAGTAGCACTACTGCCGCAGGCCTGCGACAGCAAGCCCACACGGTACCTCCTCTGTGCAGTGATATAGATATATATGAATTGACTTCCAAAGTTGTGACGCAATTTTGCGATTTGCGATTTGCGATTTGATTATTATATTTTGTTTTATAAAATGTTTTTTTTTTAATATGTATAGATGTATATTTATGTATGTATATATATACAAGTGTGTGCATATATATATATAAGTATATATGTATATATATATTATTAACTATAAATGATTATTATAAAGTTCTGAATTAATGGATCACTTTTTGAATGAGTAAAATATTACTATTAAGCTTGTCAATTATGAAGAGATATTAACAATTAATTTAATTAAACTTAGTTTTTAATTAAGATTAATTATTAGAATATATAATCGAATTTTTTGATTCATTGAGAATGTCAATTTTCAAACAATGTCATATAAATCAATTAGAAAATTGAGTCTGATGGAGAAACTTTTATCTATCAAACGAATACTTAGGTTAGATAAAATGTGAAAATTCTCCACTTGATGTTAATTTGGGAATACGTAAACTGAGACTTTTGAATTCAAATTTGAAAACTTAGCAAAACCAAAACATGTGTTTACATTGTGTATTCTTTATGCTATTGTTTTGAGTTTTGGGTGGACTAGTGTTGACCAGTATAGGACGTCTACTAGAGGCTTGGGGGTTATGTGATTGTGATGCCATGATGATGTTTTAGTCTCGATCTTTATAACCCAACCATGGTTATGTGATGGAATGCTCTATATATTAGTTTTGAATATTGATTGTTATAGTTGAGATTCTTATTTATGAGACACTTGACTTAACCATTATTTTTGGTCATCGATCAGTTATCCTTGGTTATTTTCTAGTCTCTATGATGGGACTAAAATGTGGATTTATTCTTGATGATGTCATGTTGTGACATGTTTGACTCAACCATTTTTGGTGTCTTTGATCAGTGTGTTTGAGATATATTTTAGTTATTGAGAACCATTGGATACTTTTGATTATCAGTGATGCTTCAGTTGCCAATAGAGAGCTGTTGTAGTCATGATTTTCTATGGATGTTTGCTCATGGAGATTTGATGCTTTTAAGCATATTTGATGATTTTATTATGGATTATTTTTTTGATTTTGAGATTTATGATTCCATGAGCATTAGGGTAGGATATCTGCATGTAGTGACGGGAAGTGGCTTGCAATGGGGGTCAGGGCCCTAAGAGGCTGCCAGGGTAACTCATTGTAAGTTGGATTAATAAGTGATAACATTCACACCTAATACTAATTGAATGAACCTAAAAAGATAAGAGTTTTGGTTCTCGCCCATGCCTTGAGTGCTTGTATAGGCTAGGATGGGAGTAGTGAGAATGCATGGTTGCGACCTTACATTCCATAGTATGCCTTGTCAGTATGAGAGGATACTAGTGGCCGCATGAGATCAGTATGGACCCGTGGAGTTTAGCTAACTGCTAGGGTAACTTGTACGTGATAAATGCGATGACACTTTCCTGCTTGCATAGTAGGTTCCTACATGTCATTGTGTGCCTCTGGGAAGTAGATGTCAATTTCGTGATTGGAACCTTTGAGTTAGTATACTTTTAGGATTCCTGGATTATAGGGATTTATGCTATGTGATTTTGATAACCTGTTTGGGACTTGAGATTATCTCCTCAGCACGGTGGGAGTGAACCACTTAGGTACCATGCGGTCGGGTGGTAGTGTATTTTCCACTCTTATGTTTTGAGATTCATTGAGACATCGTGGCTGATGCGTCCTTCATGATGGTGGATATGTATCCTTTCATTGATGATTATCATATGTTAGATGATGTTATCTTATGCTTATATTTTCATGTTAGATTACTATCTACATATGATGTTGTATATGTTAGGAGTGACATTCCTACTATGTTAATACCGATGATCTCTTTGGTGATTTGGGATGTTACGCATAGAGGGATGGCTAGGGCCCACGATGGTCTAATGATGCTATTAATGGTTGGGAGGAACCGTGCACTTAGTTAGTTATGTTTGATATTATGATGAATATATATGTATTCTATGATTATGTATCATGTGTATCATGTGATTGTCTTTGATGTATCATGGATTAGAATAGGATGATGTACCTTATTTCACATATATATATTCTTTTAAGCCTTCATACACTGTGACATGTACAGTGGATGATTGAGCATTTGGAAATGTAATGTATGAACATTGGACTTATCATTATTATTTCATGTGGATGTTGTACTAGATGGATTCATGTTTGTAATTCAACGTTAAGGGATCTTAAAGAATGTAATATGTTATGTATGTTATGTTTACTTTTCAGATGGACATCGTTATTGCTTTCGTTATTGTGAATAAGTTATATATGGTATTTACTTTCATTTTAAAAAAGAAAAATGTTACCAAACTTAGTGAAACTCTAGGTTAATTCTTTGGATCCCTTGGCGGGGCATTACAATATTTTTTGACATGTTCAACAACCATTTCTTGTGTTTCCTCATCCATATCATCTATATCATGTCCAGCTTCTTCACAATATATGTCCTTAGCCATTTTCTTGGCAAATTCATATGACTTTGGATGAATTCTAGTATCATCCAATGGATCCATAACATGGTTTACAGATGCTGCTTGTCCATTCCCTCTAACCCTTAAAAAAACCAATAGCATTTATAAAGACAATTCGCTTCATAGCCTCTACAGTTGGTTGCTGTAACTATTACCTGCTCAACAGCTTCATACTTTTCATCTGGAGTAAGGAAATGTTCCAGTGAATGAAGCTTCAATGATAATATTTCTTTGCCAAGACTATATAATGTTGCAACCATGGCCAATGGATTTTGAAGATACTAACCAAGAGCCACAACATGCCTCACAATCCCTCTTTGTGTCGGCAACTAGTCTTAAGAGATGCGAGAATTCTCATATAGTGTAGGCAATAATTCATCTGCATAAACAACATTTATTGTGTCCAATCCTTCTGCCAAATCACATGGATGAACACAAACACAGGGAGGGATAGAGGGAGGACACAAACACACATATTTAGCGGCTAAGTCACAAGGTTCAAGTTTCAGTTCAAGTTCGACAATTATGAAGTTCGGATGAACTTGACGATAAATTCAATTCGACGATAAATTTGTCTTACATAATTTTTCAAAAATATATAATATATATGATCACAATTTCCAACAATGGGACAAAAAATAACTTTGTACAAATGATTGCATGTATGAATATTTTTTACTTTTCTTTGCTAATAAATAGAATTAAAATAAAAAATAATAATCATTTTATTTATTATTGACTAACAAAATAAAACTGTGAATATTCAAGAATAAAAAATAATAATAATGTAGTCTAATTATAAATAAATTAAATCATAAATATTAAAACTTTACTCATTATAATCCTTGTGTTTCACTAATTAAATAAGATTAAAAAAATTTACATCAAATTCCAATTCCAATTAGAAAATGAACAACCAAACGCAAGAAAAAGATATTCCCAGTCATATTCTGTTCCAATTCCAATTTCTAAATTGGCAACCAAACGCAGAATATGGATTTGAAAATTCATCTTCCGTGTCAACCAAATGGTCCAACTATCTTCCTAAAATACATAACCAGGTTTTTGAAAACCTGGTTATCAAATAACCTGGTTATCAAATAACCTGGTTATGAGAGAAATTCATCTTCCCTAACCAAACGGGGCCTTAGGGTGATATATGCTTCTTGGATGGAATAATGAGTTCGTGATTAACTCTGTATTAAGATTCATAGCATCTTCTAGTTATTTGCAAGGGAAATTTATAAATTAAGCTAATGTTATATGGCTTTCTTGAGAAAGATGTCCATGTTCTTATTGATGGGTACTAATGATTGTCCACATTTAGTTCTTCAATATCCTATTTGACAAGCTTTCCATAGACATTTCTTTGCCATACTAAGTATTTTTGAAAACATATTTGAGTAGAAGCATTGTAGTAGATACTACATGATGTTTTAACAAATAAAGTAATGGGTTAAAGACTATTATTTCCAAGGTATTATGTCATAGTATTTTAATTGTAATGATCTTAGACTAATAATATTCTTGAAGGTAACTTTGACATGCAGCAAGAAAGACAACCTACAGCCAAGGCTATATTGTGCCTACAACCAAAGCCATAAATGCTCACAGCCAAAGCCATTAATGCACATAGCCAAAGCCATGGATGCTTATAGCCAAAGTTACAAGTGTTCGCAGCCAAAGCCATGAGTACATGAAGTCGATGATCACAATTGTTTACAACTATTCACTAGAAACAATTTCTTTGCAGTTTTTGAGAAATACTAATAAAGCAAAAAATAACATCTACTAGTTCGTAGACATAATGGCAACTCTCTAGCAATTGAATTTAATTTCATACATGCACATATCTAATTTAATGGCATACACGAACATATCTAATTTAACGTCATACATGAACAAACATATAATATAAAATGGTAACCAATAATGTAATATGCATTAACAAACACATAATATATTATGATAACCAATAATGTCGTATATGAACAAACATATCATATATTAACCAATAATGTCATACATCAAATAAATGTCATACATCAAATATAGAATGTCATATGTACATCAAATGTATGTCAAATATGTCTCTCTGATGCCTATATATATACATCGGGAAGGAAACGAGTTTCTATATATATATATATATGTATTGCATATCTCAACTACATCTTTTCCTTCCCACGAGGGGAAGGAAACAAGTCTCTCAACATCCTCTGCCGTCGTGTGGAGGGAGACAGTGGAGATGACGGGGCCCTCCTGACATGCTCACTTGACCTCTTGTTGAGGCTCTTCTCCAGGTCCAACTGATACAAAGACAGTAGATATGAATCAATATTTATTATATGTTGAAATCAAATATATGTACACACAAAATCAATTATTTTCTTACCGCCAACAAATAGTCACTCTGTAAGTCCACCTCAAATGTTGGTGGATGATCAGGCATGACAAGACCCTACAACAATTCAATAAATATAATCACTTATAAATAACATTAGAAATTTTGAGATTAACTATTATAAACAACAACTAAAACAAAAAAAATTCTTTCATACCTCCATCAATGGCTATGAGCTAGCCACAGCTGGGGCCACTCCACTATCAAAAAATTGTCATAGATGAGGAGGTGTGTCCGACATCATGAGCTGCATGTCATACAATACACGTTATATCTAACATGAAACATGGAATAAATATAATCAAATGAATTAAATTAACATGAAACAACTGTACCTGTGTGAAGCTCGTATGATGTCTCTGCTCTGTGTCTGTGGTAAAGGTTGAGGGTCCTGTGGAGAATTGATGCACATGCATAATTTTTTTTTTTCAATCCTTAATATGATTACCTAATAAATATATGTATTAATTAAAATGATTAAATTGATATGTACCTCAGGACTCGTCGAAGGGACAAAAAATGGGTCGGGAGGATCGCTGCTAGGCCCAGCAAAACTTTGAACCTAAATTTTGAACAATGTCAATAAATGCTAATTAATTAATCATTCACTATACATATGAAATGTGATCAA
Source organism: Cupressus sempervirens (assembly GCA_028749045.1). Lineage (NCBI taxonomy): Eukaryota > Viridiplantae > Streptophyta > Pinopsida > Cupressales > Cupressaceae > Cupressus > Cupressus sempervirens. The sequence goes on from CM053790.1 coordinate 43,933,358, forward strand.
ATTAGTAATTTACTTGTGTGTCAATGCCAGATGTCTCGTTCAGGAACTCATCGGTGACAAGCCCATCATCCGCAGCATCTCCAACATGAGTGCCAAATGTGGATAGGGATCCGCATGAAGTGCACATGTGACCACGACGCATAGAAGGCTCCCCCTCAACTAATGGGCTCATGGAATGGATGAGGGTCTGTGTCAAAGCATTAATGGTCCCTAGAGTGCTGGCCTCTACATGTTCCTTCACAACTGAAGGAATAATCACATGCTCGTGATGTGGATGGACCACAGGTGCCCTAACTACATTAGGGTCACGACGTGCTCCTAGCATCTCAAATGATGACCCCCCACCTCTACCCTGGGATTCTAACATATCAAAATAATTGGGGATCTCCCCAAGGACAAAATCACAATATAATTTCTTCAAAAAATACATGGGGACCTCGTGATTGTTGCAAGGAGGGGCATCAAAAACCATCCACCATCTATCCCAAAAATTATTTCTAATAGCATCGTGTATACACCAATGGATGGGAAACCATTTAGTACCCTCTCTAACAGTATTTGGCTCACCAAGTTTTCTAAATAATGCACATATACTACCTTTTGATATTTCTTTTTTTTTAACATCTTCATATGACAATTTATTTGCATAAAATCTTTTTTGTTCATCCCTCTTAGCCCGCCAAATATCTAACTGACCACTAACTGAGGCTATCTAAGTGTTAATGGATTTAAGGGATGATGCCAATTGAGCCCTCATTGGATTGGTTTGTCCAGATTCTTTCAACCGAGCAATGAGTCTTTCTAATTCAGTTTTGCCTCTCTGTATTTCATTTCTTATATTTTCTTGTGTGTCTGGTAGAGGTCTTGCAATTGGTTTGGGTTGTGGAATTTGTTGTTCTTCTTGAGGAAGGTTTTGATTTTGAGGTTCTTGAGGGTTTTGTGGATTTTTCGGTTGATTATGGACATTTTTTGATAAAAAATCAAATTAAATCCAACTAGATAAACAAATCTAAATGAAATTTATAAAAACCCTACAAAAGAATATCAAAAACCAATAAAACAATATGAAAAACATATTAAACAATGCAAAGTTAAGTTTATATCACTTACCTCATCGTCGTTGGTGTGCTCGTTGTCTTGGATTTCGTCGGTGAGGAGGCATTTTGGCAAATGGTGGTGAATTTTTGCTATCAAACCCAAGTACGCACTGTTGGAGAGCCAAAAAGAAAAATGAAAATGATGGGCCGCAGGTCTGCAGCCCATCATACAACTTTTTTGATATCAGAATAGCGCGTGCGCACTATTGAAAATTAGTATAAAAAAAAACCTTGTCATCTTTTTGGCACCACAACTCGGTGCATATGCCCACAAAGGCATACCAAATGCACAGATCATACATGCTTAAGAAAATGAGGAAACACATCCCACTACCGCTACAAAGCACCCTGGAAAGAGCAACTAACATCTACATTAACATGTGATGAAAATCAAAATATCACTTACAATGCAGCTAGAAATGATGATCACCTCAACATTCACAACCCACAAATGCTTGCAATTTGGAGAGAAAATGTTGATTGCCAACTAATCACATCAAGAAAAGCAGTTCTTAACTATATCTCTAAATATGCGTCAAAGGCTAAAAGAAAATCAGAGACCTACAATACCATACTACAAAACATAGCAAATACAATTGAAACCAGTAATGATTCTTTACTAGCATGTCAAAAGTTCATGATGGAAATCATTGTAGATCATGATATTGGAGCACAAGAGACATGTCGTATGCTACAAAAATTGCCCTTTCTAATTTGCAACCGATCATTCATTTCACTAAATGTGAGCAAGAAGGTCCTGCATAGAATAAACAATTTAGATAATGAAGAAGAATTGGGAACCAGTTATATCCAATTGTACATTGAATATCCTAATGAGATAGACTCATTATCACTCATTCAAATAGCTCAAATGTACACATACTCTAAAACCCGTAAGAAAAACCAATGGTAAAAAAGAAAAACAAATGCAATTGTTAATATCTATCCCCTTTTCAAGAGTGTTCTAGATGAAAATGTTGATAACTTTGAAATGTTTTTTTGGAGCGAGTTGTTACTATACCAAAAATTTCATGACATTCCTACAAAAATAGGCATTACAAAAGAACCTATAGTGTCTAATTGGAAAACACTACAAACAAACAACTACTCACCTTGGCATGTTACTAGAATTGAAATACAACCTCTACTAAACATAATGACGACATGGACAATGATGAACCCCAAGTTGATGAACACACAAACATATATGAATGGGAGTTATTGTCCCAAATGGGTGCCTCCAAAAACTCTTCAGTCAATGAGCTTGACATTCTCAAAAAAAGAGACATTGTTATTATTCACCAATGGAATACACACACCATCAATCATTAACTAAATGAATCTGCAATAAATTTCATATCCAAAAACAAATTACAATCTACTAGCAAAAATAACAATGCGACTATTACACAAACAAACTACCAACTTGCCCCCAAACAACAATTAGCTTTAAACATCATCAGTGACCATCATACCAACCAAAGCCAAAAAAAACCACTCCGCATGATTATCCAAGGAACAACAGGCACAGGAAAATCCTACCTCATTGACTGTATTAGAAAAACAATAAACAAAAAACAAAATGATGAAAACAAGTCATTGTTGGCACTAGCACGTATAGGAGTTGCTGCTTATAACATACAAGCATCAACAATCCACACATCCCTTTGAATTCCAATCAAAGAAATGCAACCCTTACAAGGACGATCATTAACAAACCTCCAAGAAGACTTCAAACATATCAAATATATTATTATAGATGAAATGAGCTTCTTAGGACCAAAACTTTTCATCAAAATAGATAGTCGATTATGTGAGGCTTTTCCATAATACCAACAAGAACCCTTTGGTGGAGTTTCTATAATTCTCATTGGTGACTTAGGCCAACTACCACCAGTTCTCGATAAACCAATATATGCCTTACACTCCACAGCTAAGATGCTTTGGCAAACATTTACTATCGCATTACATTGGATACAATTTTCTGTCAACAAGGACAGACAACATCACAAAAAAACTTTCAAAATATCTTAAACAATATTTGAAATGTTGAACCCTTGCAAGAAGATTGGGAGACACTTATGGTTCAAACAAAGAACAATTTAAGCACAACTAAAAATGAAGATTTTGACAAAGCCACCCATCTATTTGCAACCAATGAATTAGTCAAACTACATAATAAAAAAATGTTGAAATAGTTGAACCTCCCAATAGCACTTAGTTTAGCTAGACTTGAAAGGCAAAGGTCTACTGATATTAACAATGATGATCAACTTCAACGAGAGGTACTACTCTGTATCGGCCAACAAATCATGTTGACAACAAACCTTTGGATAAATGCTAGACTAGTAAATGGATCACTTGGACAAGTTAAAGAAATCATCTATGATATAGATTCCAAATCTCCAGACCTCCCACACTATGTCATTGTTAATTTTAAAAATTACATTGGCCCAGCATGGGATACACATTACCCAAAAAATGTACCAATTACTCCAATTACTAAAGGTGACCATACACAACTACCACTAGCTATGGCTTGGGCCATCACAATACACAAATCTTAGGGATTGACATTACAAAAGGGTACAATAGACATTGGAAAAAAAGAACGACAAGGATTGACATTTATAACAATATCAAGAGTCAAATCTATTGATGACCTTCGGATACAACCACCATTCTCTTTTGAAAGATACTGCAAATTGAAAAATAATTCTTATACAACAGTCAAAAAGCAGGAGGAAGGACGTCTACACCTACTATCACTCATTCCACTAGAAAATGCACACCATGATAGTTGAACAATTTACAAAGATAACAATCCAAAGTTATTGCCATTAAATTTTATTTTTTCAATAAATATATTCCTTACCTATGTACTAAACAAAATTCCATTGCACTTTATTCTAAATAACAATTTAATCAAAATGCAGGTGGATGAATTCAATGATTCAATGTCACAATAATACAAAACAGGGATTCCTTTTCAGATTTCATGGATCTAAAAATTTGTACTTTTCCAGATCCACTATGAAGATGTACAACACTACAGGTAATAAAAAATTACATATTCCACTACTTGCAGTGGCTCACTACTCTTTTCTTAACTTTAACGTATTTGAATTTCTTAAAAATCTTTCAAAACAAAAATTTATATACCAAATTCAAGTTTCCTTCTTCTAATTGTAACCCTAACCCTAATGCTAATCCTAACCATAACTCTAACACTAACCCTAACCCTAACTCTAATGCTAACCCTAACCATAACCCTAACGCTAACCATAACCCTAACTCTAACACTAATTCTAATCATAACCTTAATTATAACCCTAAATATAACCCTAACTCTAACTCTAATTCTAACTCTATCTCTAACCCTAACCTTAACTCTTATTCTAACCCTAACACTAACCCTAACTATATTTGTAACCCTAATTCTAACCCTCACCCTAATTCTTACCCTTACCGTAACCCTAACTCTATCTCTAATCCTAACTATATTTCTAACCCTAATTCTAACCCTAACCCTAATCCCAACTGTAACTCTAATTTTAAACCTAACCCTAACCCTAAATCTCTTTTTGCCTACTATCTAGATACACCTCATAATCTCTTTTTCTCTCTCTCTCTCTCTACATAAAACATGCCTCTATAAGAAACATAATATGAGCTCCTTCTTGTTTACATATATGCTCTCTCTCTCTCTCTCTCTCTCTCTCTCTCTCTCTCTCTCTCTCTCTCTCTCTCTGGGTGTGTGTATATACATATTATCACTTATAAAAAAAAAAATTATTTCTAGATACTTGTACATATAGGGTTAGGGTAAGGTATATAATTTACTAAATGATTAGTACAATCATATATAGAGTAAGAGAGTAAGAGTTATAGTTGGGATCCAAGGTTTACAATTTCATTTATATGACACTCAGTGTTATGGTTAGGGTTAATAAGTGGTTAAATGTTACACTAAAATAAGGGACAGGGTTAAGGGAAGTATGAGATTTAGGTGTAGTGCTGAAGTATTTGGAGTACAACTATGGTCAAATTTGGGATATATGTTATACAAATGACTCAAATAGTGGAAAAATTAATTCATGAAAGGGAAGTTATAAGTCCCAACACAACAATTCAAATGATATTAAATGTGTGAAAGAATATATGAGTCAATTTTATGAAAATTATTTTTCCATGATGATGTGAGAACATTATATATTGTTGAATTTTTAATAATGCTAATGCAATTTTTATTGCAATGATTAAGAATTGTAATCAATAAATCTCCCTATCATTAAGGAATCTATTTAGACTTATGATTTTCTTTCTTAATTAATATATTTAGTAGCCACATATATAATCTAATTAAATAATGACAATATAAATTAAATATATGATTTGTTTATTTTAAATTAATCACTAACTTTAATAAAATACAAATTTTTTTGATAAGGTGACCTTCTTGTCCGCATCAACGATTAAATTTAATTATGAAACATTAAAAATATAAATATTTTAAAACATGCAAATATAAAACTATTATGAAACATACAAATCTAAACATGGAAACCAAAAGTATTTTGAAATATGCAAATCTAAAACTAATGTAAAACATGCAAATGTAAAACTAAATTGAAACATGCACATTAAAAATCTGCGAAAGAAATGTATTATCAAATATCTAAATCAAAAAGTTTTTGAATCCTAAATCTAAATCAAACATACAAGGCTAAACTATATGAAACTTTAATCTACTCCTGTTAAAAAACTCTAATTGCTCCAATAATCTCCATCTCTTCCTCCCTGCAAAAACACAAAATGAAAATAAAATGAGGAGCATTTGTTTTATTATTTATGAGAGAACCCTCATATCTCCCAATAGATGTCTTTTGACATTCCATGAATTTGTTTCAAATTCCCCCACTCCTCACAAAAAATAAGCATGAATGTGCATGCAAAAATATATTTAACAAAAAGAAAATGTTTTATATTTAAAATTTTAATTAAGTTATTTCAACCCTATTTTCTTGCGTTCTATTTTTTTGGCCTTATTTTTTCAGGTTCTATTATTTCAACATCCATTTGGCTTAATATTATTTTGGCTAGCTATTATTTTGAATATTTTATTTTATTTTATAATTCAATAATTTTAAAATATATACTAAATATATGATTTATCTACTTTAAATAAATCATTAACTTTAATAAACTATAAATTGTATTGATATGGTGGCATTCTCATCCAAATTAATGATAAAATTATGCTTTGAAACGTCAAATTATAAATACTTAGAAACATGCAAATGTAAAACTATTGTGAAACATTCAAATCTAAAACATGCAAACCAAAACTATTCTGAAATATGAAAATCTAAAACTAATATGAAACATGCAAATATAAGACTAATTTGAAACATGCACTTTTAAAATATGTAAATGAAAAGTATTATAAAATATATAAATCAAATAGATTTTGAATACAAATCTAAATCTAAATCAAACATGCAAGACTAAACTATTAAATGCAAGCCTAAATAGTTATGAACAGAATTCTAAATCTAAATCAAATTAATTAAAATTGAAATCTAAATCAAAGTAGAATATTATAACTAATTTTGAATTTCAATTTACATCTACATCTAAATCTAAATGAAAATGTAAATAAAAAATAGAAATTTCACCTACAAAAATGTTACTCCAAAACTTCAATCTACTCCTATTCAAAAACTCCAATCTAATCCTCCAATAACCTCCACCTCTTCCTTCTTGCAAAAACATAAAATGAAAATGAAATGGTGAGCCTTGGTTTTATAACTTCTGAGAGGCTCCTCATATCCCCCAACGGACGTCTCTTCACTTTCCACGAATTTGTTTCAAATTCCCCCACTCCCCACAAAAAACAATTATGTATGTGCATGCAAAATTATATTTAACAAAAAAAAAATCATATTGAAATTATTTCGCCCCTATTTTTTCAAGCCCTACTTTTTCGAGCCCTGTTTTTTCGGGTCCTACTTTTTCAGGCCCTACTTTCTTGGGCCCTATTATTTCGGGCCTATTATTTCATTTATAACTCTCACCAAATCTTTTTTATAGCCAAATGACATTCCATATTTTAATTTAGTTTGTAACTCTCACCGAATCTTTTTGATTGCCAAATGGCATTCCATATTTTAATTTCGTTTGTAACTCTCACCAAATCTTTTTTCCTTACACGGATTATTCCTTGGAATATTCTTTGTGCTGGGAAGTGTTTCTCCCATTGTATATGCCTCTCAGCATAAATATTGTGTATCTTATTTATTCATTTTCTGTTTTTAAACAATTTCTCTACTATTTAAAATTTACAGTTTCTTGGTTATTATCTTTATTTTTTGCAAGCACAATCTACCATTTATTATTTGATGGATACATAGTAGCATAGTTCCCTTTCAATTTCAGCAAATATAGCAACAAAAGGTTTGATGTATTAGTAGTGTTATCAGATTAAAATTTTAATATAGTAGATAGATCTATTTTTGGGGATCTATTGACTAAATATGTACATAGTGGATACACATTGTATTTAGGTGGATATGCTCTAAATCTAGAAGATAAGCTTTTTACAGGTTTTAGCTATGGAGGGGCCAAAATGCACCTGCATAACCAACTTGTTTGTATTTTTTAACAAATTAACATTCAAATATAAATTTATAATTAATTAATAAAAGTGCATTTTGGTCCCTGTATAGATAGTGCCCTTTTTACATACCTTTTGAAGAATGGTATTTTATGCTTCTTTTCACTGACTTTTCAACTCTACCTATTTCTGCAAAATCTATTACAAAAGAAGCCTATGTATGCTTTTCCAAAAGTGTGTGTTTTCTTACAAACATCACACTAAGTTTCATTCCTTAAATAATCAAAATTACTTTTTTTTTCTAAATTTAATTAAATAATTAAAATTATTCATTTTTTCTAAATTTAATTAAATAATTAAAATTACTTATTTTTCCTAAATTTAATTAAATAATCAAAATTACTTATTTTTCCTAAATTTATGTTTTCCCAAATGTATGATGTTTAAATTTAGTTAAATAATTAAAATTACTTATTTTTCCTAAATTTATTTTTTCCCAAATGTATGATGTTTAAGGATGAATAATGGAATATTGAGTGTTTGCCACACAAATTTTGGCTAGTTAAAAATTGTGAGTTACGCGGATATGAATGAAGGAAGAACTATCTTTTGATCCACTTGGCTCTTGCAAACCTGACGAGCTGCACATTCCGAGGAAGGGACAGCATGGAAACGCACATCATGATCACCATGGAACCACATAATTTGCTATCACGTGATACCCATTTCCAATACCTTTTTTGTTTTTCCAGCGTGGCAATATGCAGCCAGTCAAAGATGGGGAATCGGGAATCTTTCTGCTTAATAATTCCATTAATTTTTTTCTTAGTTCTAATCTTCTCTTCTCTCTTGAACATCTCGTTACAAATTCTCCTCGTGTCATATAAGAACTAATCTTCTCTTTTCTCGTAGTCTATATTTGTACAAATTCTCCTCTCTCATATAAGAGTAGAAATAAAATTAGCACTTGCACTTAAAAGGAGGTGTAAGGGTAGTTGATAGGATTTTTATTAGTATAATATCATATTTATTTATAAAATTGAAGGAAGCATATAAATTGTCATTATATTTTTCAACATAGCGATTTAAGTTAAGGAGCTTATTAAAATCTATCTAGGTGATACCCACTGAAACAAACCATCATAACTTTCCAAGAGGTCCTACTTATCAAATCAATAAACATAACTATAATGACAACAAGGGTTAAATGATCATTTTAACAAAATTTATTAAAAATGACATATAAATATTAATAAAAACCAATGCACAACCAACATATCAAGATAATAAATCTATCAACTTATCCTACAATCTCAATCTAAGTCAGACACATTGAGATGTTGTGCCCAAACTCAATCGAGCCAACAAATTTTCCATTTATTTTTGGATATTGCGGATGAATGAGATATGTTGACTACAGGATAAAGTTTCTAAGAACATAGATTATGTAGTACCTTATAAGATCTATTGAAAGGCAAAAATATTTGGACAACTTCAATGATTATGTAATACCTTAAAAAATCTAGCGAAGGAACGAAATCTATGCAAGTTTGATTTTATTTTGAAAATTTTGAAGTAAGCATTACCAAATTTTGAAATAGTTGTCATTGATAAGAGTCATATGGTAAATAAGGATTACAATAATATTTTTATTATATTGTTTCCCATATTTTGTGTTAAGGGCACATGTAATGGAAAAATAAGATCAGGTGTTGGCTGAAACCCATAAGATTTGACATGTATCCAAAATGTCAGAATAATAGATAATACATGGATTCTTTCAACCTATGCCATATTCAAAGGCTAGAAAAGGGCATCAATGGAAAAGTTAGAAAATCAAGATACATTTTCTATTTACATTGCGAAGAAAAATATTTGGGAGTGCAAGAGTTGACATTTGTTGAATGAATAAGATAAGTCCTAGAAGTCCACAATTGAAGGAACCTTGAATTCATTTTATGATCATAGTTTGCAAGCTTAGCATGAGAGATGATCTCATATCAAAAGAGGATTGAGTATTTGGTGTTTCTCCCTAAAACGTTAACTATTCTATTTTCTATTTTGTAGTGCAACAAAACTCACATCAATAGAACTTATTGACAAAGATACCAAACTAATTCAACAAAACTGTGTTAAGTTTCAAAGTAAGATCTATTCAATCTTAACTTTTGATCAAATATATAATTAGTAATTTTCATCATTAATCACTCTTAGTTATACCTCAAGACACAATTAACATAGCCCAAGGTATTTCTTAATTTTTTGCTAGTAAATAATTAAGCTGATAGGCTTATTGTGGGAGCTTTGCTCCCAAAAAAACTTAATTTCGACGGAAAACTTGTCAACCCCAACAGATTTTTATTTTCCGAGAGCTTTTCCAATAGCAGTCATTTTTAGAAATAATCTATAAACAATTTTTATTGCATTTTTTTCAAATAATATCTCTTTTTTTTTTTAACTTTCTATTCACTATTACATTTCTAATTCTCTCCTTTCTAATTTTCTTTAACTTGCTAATTATGTAATGTTTTTTGCTAATTTCTATAAATGTCTATGATAGCTTCAACTTTCTTATGCAATCTTGAAAATTTGCTGTGTAATTTTCATCAATTTTATAGACGAATCGGCTTTGGTAGACGAATCGACTTTGGTTTTTTGCCTGAACCTGGGGGGAAAACCTTATGTTATCTAAATATTGATTATGTTGTTGTAGTGACCGGATTATTTGCACTGGCTAGACCACAAAGTAGAAGATCTTCTGATTGAAATTACAAAAGAGGTTGGTACATAAAAAAAAAACTGCTCCTATTGCTGATCTGTTGATCTGGTTCTGATACGTAGATGTTTCATATGCCATAATGTCATCTTATTTTCTCTTTACTTACATGATTTATTTGTGTTATCAATCATTATAGAAATTAAAGATAGTCTGATGCAAATGTATTTGTTATAGTTTAAAATGCAGATTTCTACGAATTTAATGCCCGTTACTTGCCCAATGTTTTTTTAAAAAAGTCTATCATCATTTATTTGATCTTCATAATCATGGGCGTCCACTCCTTGCTAGTTTCTTGCACCTCTGTCGTACAGGAGAATAGTTGTGGATGTTGAGATTGTGATTCATAGCTTTTGGGATTTTGCACCGTAACAAAAACCATTTTGGCAAAAACACTAGTCTATTTGCCTATTGTTTGCTTCAAATGTATCTTGCTGTCTTCCATTATAGTTGGGTGCCCACTCAATCATTTTCTATTTTATCATTTCTTCTAGAAATGCCTAACTTTAACTATTTCTTCTAACACGCTAAAGTTTCATTTTCCTTAATTTCTGCCTATTTTATTGGCATGCACATCTTTCCCTGCATTTATACGTAGGTTTTAGATTATAAGTCCAGAAGTTTGACTGTTCTTATTGGCCAATTTAGTATCTTCTTTTCAGAGAATATATTACCTTCCTTTAGAGATTCTATTCTAGAATAAACTTGTTTCAAAATACAAATGTTTTTGTTACGCAAATGCAAAATAGAATGTCAAATTTAGTTTCACATTATTAGAGAAAATAAGTATTAGATTATTAAATTAATTAAAATATACTCTAAAACTTACTTTCTGGATTTTATGTCATGGAGTTAGAGTAGAATAATAATTTTAAAAAATTATATGGTATGTTTTTAGTGTTTTCTTTCAACACACTAATTTTATGGATCGTTTGGAGTTATATATGTTAGACTACATATCCCATTTGTTCTATGCTAAGTCTAAAATAGATTCAAATATATGTAGCACTACTTTCTCAAATTTTGGTAATGGATATTTGAGCTTTTATTGATTTTAAATATGTCTACGAATCCACTGCCAATGTTTTTTTTGATGGATGGGGGAATTCAAAATTTCTCAGGTTCAGTAAAACCCGCATGTATTTACTAAATGTGTTTACCTCACACAAAAACTACTGACCAAAATATGGTAATTGCCACCAAATCGTATATGCATTTTACTTTGTCCTTTTACTAAGTATATTTAAACTTTACATTTTATTATTTTAAATTTGTTTTACTTGGCATTCTAAATTGTGAAGTGTAGTTTGAAAATTTAATTGATTTCTTTTTTCTTTTTTTAATAAATAACAAATTAATAAATTAAATAACACATTATCATTCATTTTACTTTCATTACAACTTTAATTTTTTTTTAAATTTAAATTTATTTTACTTATATTGTAAATTTTGAAGTTTGCAATTTAATAAATAAATTGTGAAGTGTAGTTTTAAAATTTAATAAATTGTGAAGTGTAGTTTGAAAATTTAATTGATTTCTTTTTTCTTTTTTTAATAAATAACACATTATCATTCATTTTACTTTCATTACAACTTTAATTTTTTAAAAATTTAAATTTATTTTACTTATATTGTAAATTTTGAAGTTTGCAATTTAATAAATAAATTTATTTTGTATTTTTTTATTAAATAACAAATCAATACAATTAAATTAAAAAATTATTACTATTTCATTTTAATATGAATCTATATATATTTAATTGTTATATATTAGTATGGATCTATTGTATTTATATTTTTTTTTGTTATATAGCCAAAAGTATGCACTTATAATAATTTTAAAAAAATTGGTTTTAAATTACATTTTGAATTTCTTATAAATTATCTTAATAAAATGCTCCATAATTATTTACATTTTAAAATTTCAATTATTCTTTATAATTTTTTAAAATATTTCTTTTTTTTTTAAAATTATATTATAATATGTGAACTAATTTAAAACTATACATTATATGAACATTTAAATAAATATTATTAAATTTTATGTGACATAAATAAATAATATAATTATTATAAATGAATAGTATAGTGTAATTTTATTTTGAACTATTTAATTTTTGTATATAATTACAAAAGTGGTAGGAACCATTACTGATTTAACTATGTCACCTTTATTTACAATTATTAATTATTTTCTAAAAAATAAATTTTATTCTTTATTATATTATAATAAATTAAGTAATTTTAAACTATATATCATATCATATGAAATTCTAAAAACATATTATTAAATTTTATATCATATAAAAAATAATATAATAATTAAAATTGAATAGTATGGTGTAATTTTATTTTAAACTATATATTATATATAAATTTCAATGCATATTTAAAAATAATTATTATTTAAGTATATAACCATGATTTCAAATCAATTGATATAAAGTATAAAATGATTTCAAAATATACATTAGAATTTATTATAAAGATATAAATTATATAATAGAATGTGATACAAATTCAAATAATAAAAGAGACTTCACAACAATGTCAAACAACAACCATTGAACATTGTTCTGCATCATCAATAAACCAAGATAGAATAAATGAATTGAAAAGACAAAAACAAAATGAAATAGTACCACTCGCATCACATATAAATAGCAATGACAACTTCATTAACTCAACACGACCTATGATATCTATTCTTCAAGCACCTCCACAATTCACAACAACATTCGAGAGGTCAATGAAACAATTTTGACAACGCATTGACGCATTATCGGTAGTCACAACATGCAGCATATGTAAGGAACGATACACAGGAATGTCCATAAAAAAAAATGTTGCTTGCATTAAATGCTCTCGATGTTTCTCAGAGAAAGAATTATATCGATTCTCTCTACAAAACAACATGGACCCAGGAATACAACCAAATGTCCTAAAATACTCACCAACATCGAAGAAATGTTAATTGCTAGAGTGAACCCAGTATTACAAGTCACACATGCAAGAGGAGGACAATATAAATATACTAGTCATACAATAAGCTTCCCCCAAGAAATTTCAAGCATTGCATGCCTTTTACCAAGAAAACTACAAGATCTTGAACTTGTTATAATATGCAGAACTAATCTACAAGGAAACAATTACGATTGTTATGTCAACAAAAACAATGTTCTAAATGCATTACTCTACAAAATAAGAAATGATCCATACTACAAAAATATTGAAATAGATCATGATGCCCTAAATTTGTTGCCAAAAATAACCACTGATATAGCATACATGATTTGAAGCTTACCTTTCCAATGTCAAAATACTCAAGCAACAAAGGATAATGAGACAACCCTTACTGATGACATGGACCTACAACATACTACATCATTCATTCCAAAATTACCTAATGGAGAACGTGAGTTACATACCATTAAGACACTCTTAAGTTTCACAACAAATCAACTAGAAATTCTACCATGGCCAGAAATCTATAACTCGCCAATAAATGAGTACAACACTAAGGGGTTGTTAACCATGGCTTTCCCCACACTATTTCCAACTGGATGTGCACTACCACTTCAAACTAGAACTAAACAAGTTTTCATGAATGAATATGCTTTGCACTTATTGAGATACTATGACAGCAGGTTTGGAAAGCATGTACGATTTTGCTACTACATTTACAATTTAATTATGTGACACTGCAGCCAACAAACAGCAGTTGTATTCCTCAAATCCAACATTCATGAACAAGTCCCAAAAATAATTCAAACTCTTCGTGAAAATCTACAAAATGTCCCTGACAATCAATTGGCCAATCAATTCATGCAATTTGGAACTTCATTAAGAGGAATAAGAGCATTTTGGAACAAAAGTCGATCAGACCTAACAACAATGATAGACCAAATAGGGACACCAACACTATTTTTTACCTTGAGTTCAACAGACACAAAGTGGGTAGATTTACATTCATTATTCCCACAAAATACAAGCCCTACAATACAAAACTCAAGAAAACACTTGATAGATAAAATTATTCAAAATCCACATATTACATCACTATACATTCACCAAAGATTCACAATCTTTCATAAAGAAGTGATAGAAAAACTATTACAAGCAATAGATTATTGGTATATGTATGAGTGGCAACATCGAGGATCTGGTCATGTACATGGATTTATATGGCTTCCAAATGCACCTAATATGGACACATTAGATTGGAATAACAAACATGAAATAGACACAACCAAAAAATTCTTCAACAACTATGTCTCAGCATGGAATCCACGTGATCAGATAGAAAGACAAAATAGATCACATCACACAGCAAATGATGATCCTTGCACACTCAACACTCCACAAATATTATCATTAGATCCTCTCTATGATTATGAATAGATACTAAATACTGTACAAAGACATACAAAATGCACAGATCAAACATGTTTACAAAAACGAGGAAACAAAACAGAATGTCACTACAAAGCTCCATGGAAAGAGCAACCAATATCTACATTGACTTGTGACAATGACAAAAAAATTACTTACAATCTAGCGAGAAATGATGATCGCCTAAACATCCATAATCCACAAATGCTTGCAATTTGGTGAGCTAATGTTGATTGCCAACCAATCATGTCTAGAAAAGTAGTTCTCAATTACATCTCAAAATATGCTTCCAAAGTAGAGAAAAAATCAAAGAGCTACAATACAATATTAAAAAACAAATGATTATGCATTGCTAACATATCAAAGGTTCATGATGGGAATCATTGCAGATCATGATATTGGGGCTCAAGAAACATGTCATATGCTTCAACAATTGCCCCCTGTAATTTGCAGTCATTCATTTATTTCATTGAATGTGAGCAAAAAATGCCTTCATCGAATCAATAATTGAAACAATGAAGAAGAACTAGGTAATACTTATATCCAATCATATATAGAGTGCCCCATAGAACTAGACTCATTATCACTCATTGGTGATTTAGGAAAACTACCACCAGTTCTAGACAAGCCAATATATGCCTCAAATTCTACAGCAATAATGTTATGGCAAACATTCACTATTGTAATTACATTGGACACAATTTTTCAACAACAAGGACAAACCAATCCTAAAAAATATTTGAAATACAAAACCACTAAAAGATGATTGGGACAAACTAATGACTCGAACAAACAACTCCTTAACTTCCAAGCAAAGAGAAGATTTTGATAAAGCCACACATCTATTTGCAACTAATGAATTTGTAAAACTACATAACAAAAAAATTCTAAAACAATTGAACCTCCCAATAGCACTTAGTTTTGCTAGAGTTGCTACACAAAAATCATATGAACATAACGAAGATGATCAACTTCAGCAAGAGGTCCTACTCTACATTGGCCAACAAATCATGTTAACAACAAACCTATGGACACAAGCTAGACTTGTCAATGGATCACTTGGACAAATAACATCAATAATCTATGATACAAATTCAAACCCTCTAGATCTACCAAAATATGTTTTTGTTAATTTTTAAAATTACATTGGGCTAGCCTGGGATACACATAACCCAAACAATGTACCCATTACTCCAATTACTCGAGGAAATCGTACACAACTGCCACTGGCTATGGCTTGGGCCATTACAATACACAAATCCCAAGGATTCACAATAGAAAAGGCTACAATAGACATTGGAAAAAAAGAAAGACAAGGATTGACATTTACAGCAATATCGAGAGTCAAATCTATTGATGGCCTTTGGATTCAACCACCATTCTCTTTTGAAAGATGTTGTAAAATGCAAAATAATTTTTACACACTTGCCAAAAAGAAGGAAGAAGCACGCCTACAACTACTATCGTCGCTTTAGCAATTAACACACTCTACAACATAGAAACATTAACCAACAAAGGTAACAAAAAAAATTTATATCCATCATTTCTAAAAATTCTCAACAAAGTTTTTAAAAAATAAAATTACTACACACATTTCATTCACTTTAGTTTCTAACAAAAAATATACTTATCATGCAAGTACACAAGATATCAGAATTCAAACACAACATATGTAGAATACAACAATCATTCCATAAAGTCTACCAATGGCAAAAGTAAGTAAGTATATCCACTTCCAATTATTTCTTTCACTAAAATAGTTTCCATTATCCAACTATACTTTTCAACAACAAATATTTGATGCCACATTCCATTGAAAACAAATTCAACTGACATAATATGATTATAATGTTTGTTTGCATATCAAAGTATACTACTTCAACTATATGCCATCACCTTTCTAAATGGATCACATGTGCTACAACAACACAAGCTTCAACACTACCAACATGTTTGTTTTTTTTTAAGTTTTGCAGAGCCTCCTCCCAAGATGATTTCTAATTCTTCTTCTCCATTACATTACTATTACTAATGTTGACATTATCAATACTACATACATTTTAGAATTTATTTTTTTCGCTTTCTTAATTCAATTAGCCATGAATTTAAGGTTACAATTTAGTCCCTCTAGCAATCTCTTGGTTCCAACATGACATTGAATCATTTCATTGGTTTTGATTCTTTATTTTAAGAAAACATTGTGGTACAAAATAAGTTCTTCTTTCAGCTTCTCAGAGAAAAATTTCAACTTCTCACTGTGTATTCATACCTATGATAGCATATTAATTGCTCCTAATTTAATAGACATAATTAAAATTCCTATCAATACTAAATACCATGTTGTATTATTCTATGATTGTACAGTTAATGCCAACTTTGTTGCATTATGCATTATGATATTCTTTCCAAGAATACACCTATCAGCTAATCGTTGCACGTACATAAACGTATGACTACTAGTTGATACACAATGAGACAAGACTTAGTCTTTGTTTTTGTGGCTATTAAGCATTCTTTTATCTCTAAAAGGAACATAATTTTCTCTCTTTTGAACTTAAATTCAAAATTTTAGTTGCCAAGTTTGAAGAGTGATTGGAATTTTTATCCATTTAAAAAAAAAAAAAAAAACAAAATTTTCAAATTTGTTTCATAATAAACTCCTTAAGTCTCTAAATTTAATCATTGTTGATTTATGTATATACATATATTTATTGTCCTTCAATCAAATTTTTATAAGGTAGAAATATTACTCAAACTTTTGTAATCAATTTCTAAGACTAATTTTTTTATGAGAGATATTTTAGAAAAATATCAAGTTATAATGTGTTAGTGAATTCAAATTAATAGTTTTTGAGTTAAATTAATGTGAGCATTATGTAAATCTAATGTGTACTCAAAACATCAATCATACTCAAAAGAAAAAAATCTTATTATAAGGTCGTTTATATTAATTCAATAACAAAAAATTCAAAAATCTTTTACAAATGCATTCTAAATTAAGAATTTATTGTTATTTACTCTAAAATAAATAACAAAACCATATAAAGTTTCATGGTGCCTATTGAATCATTCTTAATGTGAACACATTCTTGATGTTGAGTCTTTGAAAGTTTTCTTATTGGTCAAAAAAAAAAAATCTCAACTCAAATTCAAAGTTTTAGTTGGAAAATTTGGAGAGTGATTGGAATCTTTTTTCTATTTATAACTATTTTTGTAAATGTTTTAAAAAAAATTCATAGTGAAATCTTGAACTCTCTCAATTTAATCATTATCACTTGATATGGGCACTTGTATGTATATAGGACTTTGGTCTTGGCCACTACCACCCCGATCTTTTCCCCCAATGCATGCACTTGACTTTTATTGATAAAAAAAGAGGTTGATGTCAAGATTAATTATTATTATGTGTGGATAAATTATTATTATTTATTTAAGTTGAGTGGATTAGAACCAAAGGCTCACAATTTACCATTGTTGTGTAGGTTATTGCCTATATTCTAATTTATTCAAAAAAAAAAAAAAAAAAAAACCTTGATAATAAGATAAAAATAATAGACTTTTTTTGTTCCAAAACATATCAGATTAAAATATAGTTTATAAAATATAATATTTCACAAAGCTATAAGAAAACAACTCTAGAAATAATAGATGTACTCATTGTATAATTATGACCCTTAACCTAAAGATTCATTATCATATGTTTCAAGATTATTTTAGGTTTTAATTTAAGTGTATATTATAACTTTAATGCTTATTTTACCTTTAAAAAAATAAAATTAAACATGCCTTAAATTTGAATAGGTCCACTAATGTTTATTTTTCTTATTTTTATGGTACTTTAATCAAAATAAATGATTAGATCAAGCTTGATTATGACATGGAAGTGATAGTATTCTCTTGGTATTGTAGCACCAATTATTATTTTGTTAATGTTAATTAAGATATCTATATTTGGGTCAAGTTAGATTAGCTATCTAAATTTTTATTTTATCATTTTAACCAACATTAATATTTTTGTGAAGCTATATTAGAGATCTAGATTTGATTGTAAATTTTTATTTCATTTTATTCAAGAATATATATTGGGGATTTCTTTCATTTTATTTAAGATAATTTTTTGGTTAAATGGATGATCCAGCTAGATTTTTTTGTATTCTTTAAGTCATTATAGTTCAAAAATATTCTCCAAATGCTAAGTTTTTTGTATTGGTAGTACAATTTTTTCTGGGAAATTGAAATTCATGAGTATAATGTACATTGTTGGTGATCACAATGACTTATTGGAATTTATAATATGCATGGTTATAAAAAGGATGTGACTAAACCATAAAGCTATGTAACGAATGACACAAAAATTAGTATTCTTAGGTTTTAATATAATTATGCTTTATAGGGTCCTGCCTAAACAATACACTAAGAATCAAATAAATTCATAAAAAGTTAGTCAATTTTGACTATATATCATTAGGTCACATTATTTGTTCATTACATTAATCCATTAGATTTCATAATCATTACATTTAGTGACATACACATCATGATACATCTAAAGCAAATCATATAGTAAATCCATACATACAACATAACATAATGCATACATATCATCCATCGCCATAAGACCTACATCATCCACACATTAGTCCTCATATGTGCATCATAGGAACCATAACATCACACACATCTTGCATCACAATGTTAGTAACAATATCATGCAACTATCATTATGGGCCAAGATTGTGTATAATTTTATTTTTTAACCATCAATGTTTCGGATCATACTCCATGATCCATCATCAGGATGAAAGAGTATAAGAATGTCATGATCCATCATCGGGATGAAAGTGTGCAAGAATGTCATGACATTCTTACACTCTCTCATCCTGATGATGGATCATGGAGTATGATCCAAAATGTTGATGGTTAAAAAAAATTATACACAATCCTAAAGAGAATGATTAGCAAAGTAGTTTTAAACCTTTTAGTTGTTGATGGTCTTATCTGTATTCAAGAAGCCCATGTGTAATGTGGCAAACCAGGCATGTGGCATAGTGACAATGGGACAAATGATAGCCATCTGTTACCTTAGATTCGAGAGCTTTCAAACAAGCAATTGTGCATGACATCAACATTTACAAGTATAAGAAGCACTTTCCCAAATATATGAACAATGTTTCTATGAAGAATAGGAAAGCTAATAGAAAGAAGAATGATGGGTACAAAAGAGGTGGATGCAGCAATAGTGGATCCAGGTGAAGTGGAAGAAGTCCCAACAATGTCAGTGGATCGAGCCCCAACTATAGTTATAGAAGAGGCACCGCCAGTAACAGTAGATCCAACTTCCATTAGAGGTAGAAAAGTGGAAGATGTTACCTTGGGACACCAAGCACCTTGGCCTGCTCATGAGATGGGCTCCAACAACCAAGCTCATAATCCTCAATCCATTCTAGTGCCTCGATATTTAGATTTCATGACTCATATGTTGGTGTGCCATTATAATCTAATGTTGCATAACCTGAGTGTTCACATTAACATGGCATTGTTTGTACATTTTGCAAAAATGATAAATGCAAATAAGCAATGTCGGAGAATCATCCGCTACTTCCAAAACACATTTTAAGTGAAAAAGATATTTGTTTGCCAAACCATTTATGCCTATCTCATGAAATCATTTATCAGATGTAGTTTTTAGGTGTGAGTTAATTTTTTATTATAGGCAATCCCAAAGGAAAAGCCTATCGGCTAATAAAAATAACAATATTTTTATTATTCAAATATTTTATCTTCTAAAACTTTTCTTCACAAGATTTTATGTATAAATATTCATCTTTCTTATGGCCCTGTTTGGTTGGGGAAGATGAATTTGTCTCATAACCAGGTTTTCAAAAATCTAGTTATGTGTTTTAGGAAGATAGTTGGACCATTTGGTTGACATTGAAGATGAATATACAAATCCATATTTTGTGTTTGGTTTCCAATTTAGAAATTGGAATTGGAATGGAATATGATTGGGAATATCTTTTTCTTGTGTTTGGTTGTTCATTTTCGAATTGAAATTAGAATTTAAAGTAAAAAAATTTAATCTTATTTTATTAATGAAACATACGTATTATAATGAGTAAAGTATTAATATTTAATTTAATATTTATGATTACTAATTTATTTATAATTAAACTATATTATTATTTTTAATTCTTGAATATTCACAGTTTTATTTTATTAGTAAAGAATAAATAAAATGATTATTATTTTTTATTTTAATTCTATTTATTGCAAAGAAATGTAAAAAATGATCATACTTGCAATCATTTGTAGAAAGTTATAAATTGTCCCATAGTTGGGAATTGTGATCATATATATTTATATATTTTTGGAAAATTATATAAGACAAATTTATCATCGAATTTTTTTCAATCTTTTTGCCTTGTTGAACTTCATCTGAACTTCATAGTTGTTGAACTCAAACTCAAACCTTGTGACTTAGCCGTTAAATATGAGAACACTAGCAAATCCATGCTCTATACCATTATGCCCCACATTTGGCAAGAAACCCTCTCATGCTACTCATTCTTCCCATTACTATCTATATTGTTAGATGGTTAATCCTGCATATATAAACTATGTATAGATCAAACAAATAGCAACATTCGAATAACAATGTCACCAAAATATGTTCAAACTATGAATGTGATCCAAATATGTTTAAATTAGGTATGTGATCAATAATTCAATGTTACATATGTAGCATAAGATAGAAGATAGAAAAACAATATCCATGAACTGACGAGAAAGAACAATATCCATGATCTGAATGGTGGTGTGAAAACACACCATTAAGTACGAAAACACTGGAAAATCCACACTCTATACCCTTATGCCCCACATTCGATGAGCAACCCTCTCATGCTGCTCAATCTTCCCATTACTATATGTATTGTTAGATGTTCAATCCTACATATACGAACTAAACATGCTTGAAAAATTAAAACCTAATTTTTTTTAATGGAATACACCAAGGAGCAGCATCAGAAATATTGACTGTTTACAAACATGCACAATAAAAAATCATCAGGTAGCTCATTTTTTATTAGCATGTGTGGTCTCGCAATATCAACAAATCATGAGCAATAAAAAAAGTACAAAAGAAAGACACTTTGTCAATATCATTGACAATCTTGTTAGGAAGCACATACATAGGAAACCAAATTGTGGAAAAAAGATATGAAAAAAAAATTTAAAAATCCAAGCAAATTAGGAATATACATATAACATAGGATAGAATCATGAGTTGTACAATCATCTACCAGAAATCCTCAATACTCTTGATAATCTTGTCATCAAGAACATACATAGGAAATCAAATAGAGACAAAAAGACAAGAAATAAAAACATATGCAAGCAAATTAGGACTATAGATATAACATAGGATAAAATCATGAACTTTACAATCATCTACCAAATCACATTTCTATCAACATATGCTCTCAAGTTCTACAATTGAGCATTCATCATTTGTCACTCCCCGTGTATTCCATGTATGTATGGTTCAACTATAGCTCTAATTAACAATGCAATGAACAACTATACCAAATGTTTACTATGTATTGACCAATGCCAATCTGGCCAATGAAATGAACAACTAAATTATGCATAGATCAAGTAATTAGTTCCAATTTAGTGTTGTGAGAGATCAATGCAATACCATTAAACAAAGCCCAAGTCATAAACTATGTATGGATCAACTATGTATAGATCAATGGAAATCATAGCTTTTATCTATACATAGTCAATATGTGCTCAATAATGAGTTCCAGTATGTGCTCATGTGATTACCTCTAATTTCTTGTATATATCATAGTGCCAATCATACCAATCATACCAAAGGCAACTCATAAAATAGAATTACTTCATATGCCAATCATACCAATGCCAATGAAATAGTCAAAATGTACTTAGTAATAAGTTCTAGTATAGTGCTGTGAGAGATCAATGCAATACCATTAAATAAAGCCAAGTGGTAAACTATGTATGAATCAAATATGTATAGATCAATGGAAATCATGGCTTTTATCTATACATAGTTGACTTATATATAATTTATCATCATTCTATTTTTATCTATTGCCTGCTTAGCAAAACAGTCAATATATGTTGTAACTATTTGTTTCAAATCTATTTAGCAAAATAGTTAATATATGTTGTAACAGTTTGTTTAGAATCTATTTAGCAAAATAGTCAATATGTGCTCACTAATGAGTTCCAGTATAGTGCTGTGAGAGATCAATGCAATACCATTAATCAAAGTGAATCATGCCAATGAAATGAACAACTAAACTATGGATATATCAAGTATGTATAGATCCATGCAAAACCATTCAACATAGGAAACTCATAAATTGGAATTACTTCAGATGCCAATCATACCAATGCCAATGAAATGAGCAACTAAACTATGAATATATCATGTATAGATCCATGAAAAACCATTAAGCATAGGAAACTCATTAACTAGAATTACTTCATATGCCAATCATGTCAATGCCAATGCCATGAACAACTAAACTATGTAACTATTTCTTTCCAGTAACTAGTTCTATTTTAGTGGTGTGAGAGATCAATTCAATACCATTAAATAAAGTCAAGTGGTAAACTATGTATGGATCAAATATGTATAGATCAATGGCAATCATGGCTTTTATCTATACATAGTTGACCTATACATAGTTTATCATGGTTATATTTCTATCTATTGTTTGCTTAGCAAAAATGTCAATATATGTTGTTATAGTTTGAGCAACTAAACTATGGATATATCAAGTATGTATAGATCCATGCAAAACCATTCCACATAGGAAACTCATAAATTGGAATTACTTTAGATGTCAATCATACCAAATCCAATGAAATGAACAACTGAACTATGTAACAGTTTCTTGCTAGTTTGCTTAGAAAAACAATCAAAATGTGCTCAGCAATGAGTTCTAATATAGTGTTGTAAGAGATCTAATGGCAATAAAATGAACAACTAAACTATGTATTGATCATTGCCAATCATGCCAATGAAATGAACAACAAAAATATGTAGTCATCAATGTCAATCATGCCAATGAAATGAACAACTAAACTATGTATTGATCAATGCCAAACATTAAACAGAGGAAACTCATAAATTGATCCATGCAAAATAATTAAATAGAGACAAGTCATAAACTAGAATTAATTCAGATGCCAATCATACCAATGCTAATGAAATAGTCAAGATGTGCTCAGTAATGAGTTCCAATATAATGGTGTGAGATCAATAGAGTTCTAGTTTAGTGCTATCAGAGATCAATGCAAAAACATTGAACAAAGCAATCATGCAACATATGTCATTGCAATCTAGTCCACTCTCTCTGCCTCATCCATCATCAAGAACCCTTTGGCTCTTTCACATTGAAGCATGAAGGTATTATGCGCTTTCAAGAAAACTACTCGACTCACTTTAGGGATAGCTTTGAGAGTGGTATATGTGGCACTCAAACATTATCCTCTTCAGATTTATCCACTTCTACAGTTTGAGGCTTACTAAGGCCATCTTTTAGTTCCTTCATAGTTTCGCATATCACATCCAATGATGGAGCCAAAGTTGTCTTCTTCCTCTTTTCCCTCCTTGATGATGATGGTCGAGGAGTCCCTCTACCACTTGCACTCAACTGATTGGAATGATATAACTCTTCATCAAAATTTGGTTGGTTGTCAAGAGGTGTACCACAATTGGTATCATCCTCATCAAGCACATGGAATGTATCATTCATAGGGTGCCCTTCTTTAGCATCAAGGGGCATTATAGCTATGAACCCTTCAGCAATGTCATTTCCAACAATTACAGCCAACTCATTGAAATATTGGAAAGATGACCTCTTATACATTTTTGGACTTTTGAATTCTCTCCTCTACATGTAAGCATTACTAGATGGATTAGCTTGTTAGTTTTTCATTACTAAAATAAGAAGGGAAAAATTATCCAATCAAAAGAGTACAAAGATCATCCTACTTTCAAAAGCTCATCCCACACAGAATCCTCAACATCCACAGTTTTAGTTTCTTCATTCCAAGCTAACCCACTTGTATTTTTCAAGTCCGTCATTACTCTATATCTTGTTTTCCATGTTTTCAGCTTATTCTTAAAATGATCTCATGATAGATTCAAGTTCATCCCTACATTGAATGTCCTCTCTATGGTAGTCCAGGCTTCTTTTTCAAACCACCTTCATCTTTTCGTTTGAGATGAACTTGTTCAAGGAGTGAGTCTAGAAAATTTTGTTCCATCAATTTTGTCCACATTTTCTTCTTTGAAGAAGAAGATTTGTTGCTCGTAGTGAGGGATCCATCTATATCACTCAAAGTAATGGGAGAACACATCTAGTTCACATGATCAGATCCGTCCATGCTCATCATGAGCTCAGTATATACCATTGTGTACTCCTTCCTATATTTCATTTAAATTTGAAGGTGATAAACTTTAAATATCAATTTGTAATACATCATAATGGAATGAGGCTAACATATTGAATAGATAAACCTATTACAATTTAAAGTAATCATATGATTGAAATTGAAAGTTAATGCTCTATTTATTTAAATGGAATGCAACAAGGAGTGAGATTAGAAAAATAGGATTTTCAGCGAATTTGCTATTCTCTTGTTACTAGTGGGCTTATGATCTTCATCATTTGGTACTCCTTACTATATTTCATTTAAAATTGAAGATGATAAACTTTAAATATCATTTGTTAATACATCCTAATGCAATGAGGCTAACATTTAATAAACTTAAAAGCATTTAACTGAAGATGATAAACATTATTCAACTACAACATGTGACAGTTTGAGTGGTTTTGAGGCAGCGGATAGGAGGAATAGTTGGGAGACATTTAAGCTACTCCTATTAGATGATACATATCATTAGCCTATTGTACCAGTCAATTCAAACTTTTCTCAATCATCAGATACTATAAATTTAATTGTAAGTGTGGAGGACATAGGGGTTGGAATTGCATTACATGCTTAGGGATGTATCTTTACACCGTTTATGCAGATATTTGGTGGAGCTCATGAATGGTGAGATCAACTTAGTTAGTAAGACAAGTGTTGGAAGCACTTTCATTTTCACTGCCACACTTTTAAGGGTATGAGAACTATGGTGGTGGATGGAAGATTTGTGCACAAAATAGCATTTATAGAGGCTTTGTGTGCTAGTTGCAATAATTGATGATAACACATCAACATCAACAAAACTACCAACAAGACAAAATGGTGATATCAATGGTAGGTAAATATTTGTGAGCCCTATTATGAAGCATGTTAAATATTGTACTTTCTCAATGTAAAGATGTATAATAATTGTGCTTTCTTACATTTAAAACAATGTAATCTACATTTACTGATGAACATTTGGGGCCAGTGGTAGCGAAAGAAGTCCAGACTTTTGGTCTAGATCTTGTACCCTCTCCTACCCTTGCCCCTATATCGGATGATCTTCCTGGTCCTATTGGGGGCCAGTCGTCCATAGGCTCTCCTAGGAGAATGTTGTTGCTTCTGCTTCCCCTGGCTTCCACTATTTAGTTTCTTCTGGGGATTGGATTTCTAAGGTAGCAAAGGTGGAGGATGGTTGGACTATAGTAAAAAGAAAGAAATCTAAGCCCTCTAGTCCTCCTTTAGA
Source organism: Cupressus sempervirens (assembly GCA_028749045.1). NCBI lineage: Eukaryota > Viridiplantae > Streptophyta > Pinopsida > Cupressales > Cupressaceae > Cupressus > Cupressus sempervirens. The sequence goes on from CM053790.1 coordinate 43,959,940, forward strand.
AATGAACCTCCAGTCGTACAAGGAAGGCTATAAATCAAAGGGCAAATTGTGAGCTCCCTTGTAGTGACTGGTTTTTTGGAAGTTGGTTCGGTTTTTAGCCTCCTAGTTGGATGATTGGTTTAGGCAAGTGACAGGCTTTTATGTCACCGTGGTTACCCTTTGTTTGGAGGGTGACCAGTTCCTCTTATGTTTGTTGTACTTTTGCATCTGTGCTTACTGAATTTTTTTAGATTTGTACAGGGTTTTAGGCACCCTTCAAAACCTATTTTTCTTAATAAAAAACAATGTAAACTACATTTCAAGTTTGATTGTGTATAGCAAATATGATCAAGAGTTTTTGCACATAAGGTAGGTGTGAAATTGAAAGTTAATGCTCTTTTTACTTAATTGGAATGTAGCAAGAACTGATATCAGAATAATGAAATTACACACCATCATTATATATGCATACATCAATTTAATCATATAAATCACATTGCCTTCGTTTATTCTCGGGATCTATAATCTTCCCACATCCTATTTGCTATATATTCTCGAAATTAGGCCCACTCATTTCTATCCTCCTGAGACAACCCATATGTCTCAAGCAGTGGTACCTCTATCCCATCACGATCATCTTCCTCTTCAATAGCTACTTCCGATGGAAAGCCATCCTCTATCGCAATGAAATTGTGAAGTATGCAACATGTTAAAACAATATAGGATTGTGTCATGATATCATAAGACATTGCATGTCTTAAGATTGGAAAGCGCTACTTCATAATACCAAACATATGTTCTACTACATTTCTAAGAAAGGAGTGTCGATGGTTGAACAACTCATGTGCAGAGTTTATTGGGTTATCTCTTGACCACTCTTTAACTGGTAGAGTGTACACTGATAAGGAACAAGAAATCTAGGTGCATTTGGATATCTAGCATCCACTAGAAAATATTTTCCTACATAAAGAAAGTATATTATCAATACTTGAAACATTTAGCATACCCTTGAGTATATTAAAATGTGATTTGGCTTACCAGGGGGAACTACAAGTGGATCTGATCTGGACAGAGCTAAGGCTAGGACATGACTATTTGTAGCAAAGCCTTCCCAACCAACAAGGAAATACTGAAACTTACAATAAGACAAGTAGACACCCATAAAATTTTGTGACATGTTCCCTCTTCTATCATGATATTTACCCTATATGTTAACATCGACTCACACTGGAATATGGGTTCCATTGATAGCTCCAATGCAATCCTATGTGATATGATACACTGATCAAATGTATGCTCAAGTAATAATAAGATTAGGACAACAATCCAAAAAATAAACTTGTAAGAATGCACGATTTACCTTGAAGAATGGTTCAAAATGATCCTTCCCACTAATTTTGGGAAGAGTGCCTAGACTAGGTGGTATGAAGTAATCCCTATGAAGGGCTAAGATAGTCATCAACACCTTGTGCAAGTATCAACTGACTATCTCTCCTGAGTGCCCAAAGTTATGTGCAATCTTGCGGTTCCTTAGATTGTACCCAAGGGTGTGGAGGAACATCACTAGTTGTTCCTCTAACTTCAAGTGGATCGTATTTCTCAAGCTTCCTTTTAGCCTGAGAATATAAGCTAGAGAAAAGAAGGCTGCCCTACTCATCCAAATCTGATCATGACAATCCACCTCATTGGAATGAATAATGTCTCTACAAAAGGAATTTTCTTTTCTTATTTGTTTACCCATTTGACTACCTTCTAGGGCTACCAGTACTTTGGATATGCCAACAAAAGCAAAAAGAATTGTGAGAATGCAGGTGTATGTGGTCTTCCTAACTATGTGTCCTTGAACTTCTATACTATCCATAGGATCCATTAGTGGCTTGAAACGTGGACAAATTATACACTATCAATTATGAGATATCAACTATCACCTATCAAGATACAACATGATTATTTGCTAGCCTCATTGCATTAAGAAGTGAATTATTTATTCAAATACAACAAAGAGTACCAACTACTGAGGATCATAAGCCCATAATGAACAAATAACAATAAGGTGTCATTCTACTTCATGTAATTTGTCTACCAATGAAAGCATAATATTTATTCCATTTGTCTATATGTACACAGACACACGTATGTATGCATTTATGTACACATACACGTATGTATGTACATACATACACACACATGTATGTATATATGTATACATACATGTATAAATGTATGTATGTACACACACATGTATGTATGTATCTACACACACATGTATGTATGTATAAATTTGGGTTTTTATGAATATGCTTTAATAAATCATCAGGTCTGTCGAAACTGAGGCTCATCTTTTAGAAGATGAAAATGAGCATTGTTGGCATGTGGGAATAGGGTTTCTTTCTGCATTTATCTATACATAGTTTATGACCTCATAAACTATGTATAGTTGATGTATACATAGTTTAGTTGCTCATTTCATTGGCATGATTTGAATTGATCTTATTACTAAACACATGTTTACTATTTTCCTAAGTAGATTCAAAATAAACTGTTACAACATATATTGATTGTTTTGCTAAGTAGATAGCAAATAGAAATAGAACTATTATAAACTATGTATAGATAAAAGCTATGATTGTCATTGATCTGCCATCTATACTACATAAATATAGGTTAGATTTAGTATCCACCCTTTAACAATGCAAAACCGAAACATGTGAATAGAGTCATGGGCATAAACACTTTAGTTAGGTACATCCATACATAGTTTATGAGCAGGGTGTGTTTAATGTAATTTCAATGCTCTAAACATAGTTTATGACTTGGCTATGTTTAATGGAACTGCAATGATCTATACATAGTTTATGACCTCATAAACTGTGTGCATGAACTATGTATAGATCAGAGCCAAGATTGGCATTAATCTATACATAGTTTACAGCCTCATAAACTATGTAAAGCTAAAAGCCTTGATTGCCATTGATCTATACATAGTTGATCCATACAGATTTTATGACTTGGCTCTATTTAATGGTATTGCATTGTTCTCTCACAACACTATACTGGAACTCATTACTGGCAAGAAACTATACATGGTTTAGTTGTTCATTTCATTGGCATTGGCGTGATTGACATTTGATGTAATTCCAGTTTATGAGTTTCCTATATTGAATGGTTTTGCATGGATCTATACATACTTGATATATCCATAGTTTAGTTGTTTATTTCATTGGCATTATTTGCCTCAATTAATGATATTGCATTAATCTCTCACAACACTATACTAGAACTCATTAGTGAGCACATATTGTCTATTTTGCTAAATAGATTCGAAACAAACTGTTATAGCATATATATTGGTTGTTTTGCTAAGTAGATAACAGATAGAAATAGAACCATGATATAAATTATGTAATCAGATAATCAAAGGTAATAACATGAGCACATACTGGAAGTCATTGCTAAGCACATATTGACTATTTTGCTAAGCAAACTGGCAAAAAACTATGATATATCTATGTAAAGAAAAAACCCAAAATGCAAAGATGGGTGAGAGAATAGAACATTAGAGGACTTTAGAAATGTCACCCTATTAAAGGATTTACATATGACTATTAGGTCAATCTTGATTAAAAGGATTTCAAATACTATTTACAATGGTTATAAAGTAATAGCAAGTTTTGATCTATCAAGTACAACTCACTTTGCATGTACAAATCTCAATTCATCTCATAAGTTGATTCATTGTCTGGCCTCCATTGTCATCTCAATCTTTGATTCACTTGAAAACCCTTCAAGCAATCACTCTCCTGCTCAACTCAACTCTTCTTAGCCTTTTGCTCAAATTCATCAGTCAATAACATCAGCAACTACTCCAACTTTCAACAACACTCTGGGACTCTCTTAAAATTCACCCTTGTACCTCCTTAAATAGGTAATTTTGATCTTCTTCCACTTAAACATCACTATAGATCTTAGGGTTTACAATTAGAACCACCTCATCCAATGAATTTGATCGTCATCTTGTTTATCCTCTTGTTTTTTAGAAACTTCTCTTTGAATCCATTCCTTAGGTTATTTACCTAATCCTCTTCTAGCATTAAATGATCCAATTTATCAATCCTTATCTTCAACACGCTTTCCATATTCCAAGAAATTAACTTAGTCGGTAGTGATTTTTTTAGTGGCGAATCTTCGCCAAATGGCTATTCTATATTTTTGGGAAATCGCAATTTGGCAAATAAAACCTACATACAAAGTCAAATAGGTCACCAAGATATTAAATAATTTGCGTCCAAATCCTAGGCTAATCGCCGATTAGTTTACTCATAATTGGTCCCAAATCCTAGTTCAATCTCCAATGTAATATACATTTAGGACATATTTATTGTAAACTATTTGCCAGCCTTCACCTTATTTCTTCTTATTGGATAATGACATTTCGCCCTTAAAATAAAATAATATGTTTCCTAGGGCCAAGCGTCACCTACCATCTTACCAACGCATGTCTCCAACTACCCTAGTGTAGCCAACTATTTTATAGTTTGGATTTTGGGACATGTGTCTTAATTTTGGGAAGATTTAGAGTTTATGTTATAACGTTTAAAATTAGGCCCGAAATAGAGTTTAGGCCATTGATCTATCTTACATCAACGGTCTACATCAATTCCTTTTACAATAACAATGATAACATGCAAAATGATGTCACGTTGACCAAGTTGGAAATAAGAAATGACACTTTATTAATTTAATCTTAATGGAATGACAAACTACAAGTACATTGGCCATTGTACACTTGTCATATGGGTCATGGCCCACCCGTGACTTTGTAAAATCACTATAAAATTAAATAATCTCTCTGTAGCAACTAACAAATTAGCGAACTATATTAATATTTTCCATTATATAAAACAATTAATTCACCTCTTACATTATAAAAATGTTTATGACCAAAAAAAAATTGCCTACATTTATTTGCGTGCAAAAAAATAATAATTTAATATGCCACAATTATTATTAAATTTTGATACGAAAAGGAAATTTTTGCCAATAGAAAAAAAAATTATGCCTTGCCTTGAATAGAAAAATCTCCCTCAATATGAAAAGTTTCCTTCATATTAAATGTTGAATTCGCCTGCATTTTACATATTTTTCTGGGGAGGGGTTTCTTAAAGTTATCCTTGTTAGTCGGTTGGAAATTACAATTTCTCATAAATTGTTAAAATGTTATTCCTTAGCCAACACTATGTTTTGACACTCGATCATCACTGGGTTCCTCGGTCACTACTAAATTTCTTGCTTGGAACATAAACTACCACTTGGTCGATATTGATGCTCAGTCAATAGTAATTATGCTCGGCTTGTTCTAGCGCTTGGTCAACACTAGCATCACTTGACATATACTTCAAATTCTTTAATCTTCTACTCTGTTACTCAGTTAAGCCTATGCATTTGATCTCTCTTTCATCACATCTTCAAGACTTTAGCATTACTATCTTCTCCACTTGTAACATGATTTAAACAATCACTTTATCTTCTCAAAGTCCAACTAATCAAATGTTCATTTATAGTTTCCTCTTCATAACTCAATCTTTCCTCTAGATACTTTGGTTATAAATAACTTCTCAAATCCTCTTCATCAATCAAATATATATGAGAGTCAGATCAGATAGCAAATAGTTTCACCAATAGGTTTGACATCAATGACAACATAACAATTGTTCCAATTATAATTTCCACCAATATATTAAATAAAACGGTTGTAATAAAGTATTTTAATGTTATGATGTTTGACTCAAAAACTTACTAACACAACAAAGATGCTTTTTAAAACTATTTTAGAAGATAGTACAAGGAATAGCTTATTAAAATATAGATAAATTTTAAACAAAAATTCTTTGGCATGGATATTATTATGAGCATTGAGGAGCATGACCAACATTAGCCAAAGAGTCTAGAACTAATCCTGAATTAAAATGGAAATCAAACTAGATCCCTACCCTATTTCATTTTCTCGGTATTTAACTTAAATAAAGGGTTAGCCATATCCAATCTTGAGAGAGGCTTGATTTCTTATTAGATTTTATATCCCTTCTATGTCTATATTTCAGCCTTTTTATATTTGTTTATTTGTGTCCCTAATCTATCTAATGAAGTAAGAAAATTGTAGCTTTAAAGGTGATTTTAGATTCCAATTTCTCAATTTGAAGTTTTGGAAAATTAAGATGTTGTCATTGAGACTACATTTTTTTAATTCTCTATGGCTTAAGTCTTTATTCTTGCCTTCATTGTGCCTTTAATCCATTTCAGCTCATGGAAAATAAGCATAAACTACCATAATAGGTATTATATTTTAAAACAATAGGTGGAGACAAATTCAGAGATGCTTTAACGATTCAGAGACTACAGAGGTAGGAGAAAAACTACTATTATAAATTTCATTGTAACCATAGTAAGCACTTGCTCCAAGATATCCATCTTTAACTAATTTATCAAAAAGAAAGAGGTATATATAATAATATATCCATTAGCTCTAAGTTTTAAGAGTTTTTTCCTAAACTAGTCCAAACTATTTGCTCCTGGTATGCTTTTAAAGTATATACATCCTTTATCCAAAGTCCTTTGCAATATGATACCTATTCTCTACCTATACTATTTACTATATAGTCAAAAAACAATTGGTTTGATAGATTTCTTTAATTAAAAGATCCTCTGGAGATTTTAATAGCTTGGGATATTTGTTATGTACTTTCTAATAAGGTTGTAGGTGGTAGCATTCCAGTCTCGAAAGGGTTAAGATAAGTATGGGTTTTGTGAGGTAGGATTAACAAGAGAAAAATAATTAAGTAGATTGATTTGATATTGTTTAGGAAAGTGAAGTGGCTTCGATTTTTAGATTATATTTTTTTTTAATTGACTATTGTAATCTTATGCCTATCAAACATTTGAGTAAAATAAATTTTAATATGGGTTAATTAAAGACTAGTAGCTTATACTTTCTCTATATGAGATTCGTATTTAAAGTTATGATTTAAATTCCCTAAGGGTTGATGAGGAATCCATTTGTTCCTAGATTGGCTAATTCATTTGCTCTCTTATTTCCTTCCCTATAATTTTTATTTTTATTTTTTGATCCCCTAGATTAATTATTATTATTTGTTGGAATTAATTGTTATTATATGTTAAGCAAACGTAGATTCAAACCCAAGACCTTCCACATGAGAGGCTTGCAAGTTACCATTGTGTTGTAGGCTTTTCCCTCCTTCCCTATAAATATTATTAAAATTAATGGATGTGAATTTTTCTAATATAGATATATAGCCTGATCTAAAAGTGCTTTTAGCTTCCAATTAGGGATTGGTTAGATTCTAAGAGCATTAATGATAAATGGAAGAATAACCTTCTACATCAAGATTTGTGATGCCTATTTTGGATGAAAGTTTGAGGCCTTCCACTATTGCATACATTTTTTCCAAATTGTTAGTGTTGGTACCAATAGGTTTTGCAAGAGCGGCAATTTCTATTCCTTTCGAATCATGAATGGCACAACCAATACCAGAGGATCTTGGGTTTCCTCTAGAAGCTCCATCAAAATTAAGTTAGAATCTTCCCTCAGTTGGGGGGTACCATACATATTCTCTTCTTGTTTTGGCCTTATGAGTATTTGGCTCATTGAAACAAGGAGGAATCTTGAGACCTATCCATTGTTATCACATATCTACATCCCATGTACTCATTGATTTATTTGGAACTGATTGATGCATTAGTCTATTATTTTTTACTTCAATGATATTTCTATTTATTTTATTTATCAGTTGATTAAACTCCATATGTTTGTCTTTAAAGAGTCTAAGGTTCCTCTCCTTCCATATTTCCCAAATAAGGATAGACAGGCTTACCTTGAATAGGATATTATAGATACTATCTTTATGATAGTTTGGCCATGTTTTGAACATTTCTTTTAGGTTTTGGGGAAATTTTGATCTATAATCAAGTTTGCTACAAAGCCATTCCCAACATTTTCTAGCATAAGGTTAGTGTAGAAGTAGATCATGATCTGCAATTTCAGAATCTGACTTACAAAGGCAACATCTACTAGGACCTTCATATCCCATTTTAGTAAAATGATTAGTTGTGAGAACATTATTTTGAATAGCAAACCATGAGAAGCACCTTGCCTTGGGTAGGACATGTAATTTGTCCAAACAGAGGTGAAGGGGAAGACTTGTCTTATTATATTGATGTTCTTCAATAATTAATTTATAGTCATCTTTAGCATTGTATTTTCCATCATTTGATGTTTTTAATTAAGTAAAACAAGTTTTAATGGGTGCCTAGAACCCAACAATAAACAAAAAAAACTATCATTGTCTAGAGCACGAAGCTAATCAACAAAGAAACAACTGGCCATAGAAGGCTAGGAGAACATAACAAAATAAAACATAGCCTCTGAAAGAGTAGGCAAGTCTAGAAAATGAAAAAGGAAAGGAAAAACAAAAAAAGCCAGGGGAACCAATCAGGGCACCATATTTTTGACCAGCTCAACAGCCTTGAGCTCCAATATTTCCATTGTCTCAGTCATTTCACTAATCAACTGTATGTCATCAGGAGAGTCATCCTTGTCCCTCTTCTTCTTGTTCGATCTCATTCTATTGCTCAAGCTCTCATCTAGGGGGTTGACATCATCTTTTGTTTCCATGTTGTCCTCATTTCCCATGTCATCTTTGACCCCTGTGCTAACCTCCATCATAGTATGTAGTTGTTTGATAGTATCATTTAAGGCTTTGATAGTATCAAAGCTCTAGTTTGCAGTGTTGTGGAGAGATCTCTCCATTCTTTCCATTATTTTTTCCACCTCAGTAACCTCGTTATCCAGTTTCTTGATTCTATCAATCTTGTCTTCCCCTTCCTTCCTTTCCAGACCCTACAACCTATTCTTTATCTCCTCAGTTTCATGAAAAATCCACTTGATAGGCCAAAAATTTTCCACCATGTTGCTTTGGGAATTATTGAGGAGATTCATCTCCACCTCCCTAGCATTATCACTAAGAATCACCATGGCCAGATTAATAAGTTCCCCCAGGTGAATTCTACCATTATTGCCCTCCAAGACCTTGGGTTGGATAGTTTCTCTCACAATGCCCATTTTCGCAATCTAAGTTTCAAAGTTTCTCTAGACCGTTTTCCTACCCTTAGAGCCAAAAGTATAGGTTGTTTTTTTTGTGCCATAGTCCTCATTTCTCTCCTCCTAGGCGTGGAGGGGGGATTCTTGTCCCTTACCAGAATCTTGTTCTACATCCATTTCGTTGCCCCTTCTCCTCCTAGCTAGGCTTTCCACCTTCCTACGAAAAGGGACCTTGCTAGTAACCTCCTCTTTCACATTATTCTCCTCCTCCATGTCCATTCCCTCATCCTCCTCATTATAGTCCTCAGTAGAGTTAGCCTCAGACTTAAAAATTTTACTCGTTGAGCCTTTCCCAGCCTTGATTATATTCTTTTTGGGTTTGCTTATCTTTTTTTTTCCCAAATCCTTTATAATCTTGGCTACCTCCTCTTCATCATACAAATGAAGCCTAACATTATCCTCGGTGTCAAATGAGAGATAGGAGTTTTTCATGTCCTCTGAGAACTCCACTTTATGGGCTATGGATCTGCCATGGATTTGAGCCTTAAAGTGTTCATAAATCAGTAACAATAAGCCCTCGTGGAAAGTAGGGTTAGCATAAGATTTATTTTTATATCCCATGATGTTCTTATTCATAGAGAAGAAGAGGTAGTAGGGGATTGAGATCTTGGTGCCATACCTGAAGTGGTTAAGGATGACAAAGTGATGGGTACGAACTCTATCATACCTTGTGTCTAGCGTAATGTAAGAGATGATCGCCCTAAGAATGAACCTCTAGAGTTTTTTTTATTAAATTTGGTTCATAGTATGCTCCCATCTTCACCAAATCCTTCATCTCCTTAGCATTCTTGGCAAAATATTTGACAGCATTGAGGAAAACCTTCTTATTCCTAAAGAATTTGATGCCCTCAAAAGGGGAGTTGATGACCTCCACAATAACACTTTCATTAACCTAGAAATCAATTCTATCAATTTTAACTTTCCCTTCTCTCCAAGACGTGACCATAAGTTCAGTCATCTTTGGGTTCCAACCATGTAATTTCTCAATGAAATTTGAAATGCCACCTTCCCTTAGCTTCTTCCAAACCTTCGACCTCCATTTCCATTTTGCCGCTTCATCCTCTGACTCTTAGCGATGTCTTTCTCCCACCATAATGTTGTTAAGAGTTTGAATAATTCTCTGCAAACTCCAAAAGAAAAGAACAAACCTTTGGTATTGCTCACCAAAACTAAGCTTGCTTTTGTCCTTGGGAATACAAGAGCAATTGTGATTACAAAATGCCCAAAAAGCGTGCCAATAAGCCACTAAATTAAGTTTCCTCATGTTTGACCCATGCTTGGCTTTCATTAAGTGATATGTGGAACTGACAACATTATCTTTCATCATTACTTTTTATACTACTCATCCTTCCCTGGAATCTATCCTTCTCAATCATGCTTTTAACTATCATCGGGAGCCCGTCACCATTAATCCACCTAGTTGACATGTCCCTTTTGACCACCTCATTAGCCATCTAGTCAACTACCGAATTTGCCTATCTATATTCATGCAACACATAGACCCTCTCAAAAGTAAGTAGGATTTGTTTAGTTTCTTCCACCATATTCTCAATAGACCATGAAGGAGAATGTTCACCTTTGAGGCACTTTATGATGTTATTAGAATCCCCCTTAAGCTAGAGGCATCTAACACCAATTTCTTTTCCAAGCTTAGTAGTGTGAAGGGCAACACAAGGCTCAACAAAGTGGTTAGTTTGGTGCCCCAGAGGGAAGGGTTTGTGATGAGAATGATTTTTCTATTTGTTAAAATGTTAGACAACATGGTTTTGTGTTGGTTTGGTATATTGATGTTCTCAAGTGATTTCCATGTTGGATTGTCAAGGGACATATCTATTGGGGGAATAATGTAGTCGTAAACATAGTTGCCCCAGAATTGTTTGAGGGTTTGGATGGTGTCCCCCCAATTATACATATCAGCAATATAGGGTAGACATTACCAAGAATCATCCTAGACGAGTGTCTCTTTACCATTATTCATTTTTTAGAAAAGGCAATTGCCAATGGTGCTCTTACAGTATATTCCATCATAAAATTCCAAATTCATGACCCATGCTAGAGATGTCTTGTTATGAAGACTATGATGGGGTCTTTTCCATTGAGATACTTATGCCGAAGAATTTTAGCCCATTTTAAATTAGGCTTGTTTAGGAAATTCCATATTAGTTTATCTCTAAGAGCTTCACTCTATTATTTAGTGTTTTTGAAGCCTAATCCTCCATATTCAATGGTTGTAGAGAGAGTGTCCCATGCTGCTAACGGTATCTTGTGTTGGTCATTAGTCCCTTGGCAGAAAAAAAAATAAAATTATTAGATGCTTATTAATTTCCTTGCTACTGCATGAAGGGAGAGGATAGTAGGACATTTGGTAGATATGGATGGCTAAGAGGACTGATTTAAGCATTTTCATCTTGGCTAGGGTCTTGGATAATAGTTTGTATATAGTGTTGCATAGAGTAATGGGTTTGTGGTCATTAAAGCTTACAATCTTATCTTTTTTTGGAATTAGCGTTAGGAAGGTATTGTTGATTTCTCCTGGTAGCTTGCCAGAATTTCTAACTCCTTCTAGAGCTATTGTGACCTCATTGTCCACAAAATCCCAACATTTTTGGAAGAACATGGCTGGAAAACCATCAAGGCTTGGTGCTTAATTTGGTTGCATTTGTTTCAGAATCTTCCCAATTTCCTTTGTAGTGAATTCAACTTTAAGGGATTTATTGATATCTTAATTGATAGCACTCGAGATGTTTTCAAGGAATGTATTTTGGTTAGAGAGGTTAGAGGATTTAGTATTAATAAGGGTGTTGCCGAAGTATTTATCAACTTCCTCAGCTATAGCCTTGGTTTCCTCAATTGTTGTTCAATCAACTTTGGTAATCTTATTTATTTTGTTTATGTTTCTTCTTGCATTGGCGGTGTTGTGAAAGAATTTAGTATTTTTATCTCCTGCATTAAGCCAAGTTTCTCTATATTTCTATCTCCAGAAGTGTTCCTCTTTGGCTAAGATACCTTATAAGTCAATTTTAAGAAGGTTTTCTTTTTGGTATGTTTCTTGATTCATTCCATCTATTATGATTTCCTTATTTAGGTATGCAAGTTCAATTTCAATTTTGGCTTTTCTTTCAAAAATATTGGCAAACAACTCTTTGTTCCATGCTATTAGTTTTATTTTTATTTTCTTCATCTTATTCGCAATGAAAAATAGTTTAGATCTTTTGAACTGTAAATTTCCCACCATTTTTGTATTAGGGGTAGAAGTCTCTCATCTTTGAACCACATTTGATCAAATCTAATGGGGAAACCTTGGGTTTTGGGATCATCAAGAATGTCTAGGGAAATTTGGAAGTGGTCAGATCCTAAAAAAAGAAGAATTTCCATTTTAAGGGCATAGGGAAAGCATGGTAAGTTCCCTTTGAAGGAAAAATGATCAAGTTTTTCACCTATATTTTCCTTTCCTTGTCTCATGTTACTCCATGTAAATATACCTTCTTTTGGGTTAAGATCCATTAAGTTGTTGTGTCTTACCCAATCAGAGAAGTCCTCCATAGATCTTGGATTGACATTTCTACCCCTTTTTTCCTCAGAGGGATCTAGGATGGTGTTGAAGTCTCCCACTATTATGAAGGTTTGGTCTTGGTGAGAATTTAGGAATATATTAATTTCTAGCCACATTAAACATTTATCTAAGTAACTAGTTGGTCCCTAAATGTTTAAAATATTGAATTTCAAATTGGATTTCAGGCTTCTGATACATCCACACATCCAGTGTTTATTAATGGAGGTAAGTGTGTATAAGATTTTTCTAGGGTCAGCTATGACAGCTAGACCACTAGATGCCCCTTTTGTTGGAGCATCAAAAACCTCCATGAACCATTTTTTTTGGTTAAGGTTTGTTAATTTATCGTTATTAAGTTTGATTTCTTGTATTAGCATTAAATCAGGTTTATACTTATTAATGCAGCATTTTACCAAACACTTTTTGTTAGAGGCATTACAGCCCCTTATAACATTCCATGAAAGGAGCTTCATTGTTCCTTGGGAGGGACCTTCCCCCTCCCTACATGAAGTAAGTCAGTGATCTTAGTTTGATTAACCTTGTTTGCATCTTTCATTCTTAGCTCATCTAGAGATTTCCTAACTCTCTTTTTAGGAGATTTTGCAGAGTCAACCTCAGTTAGTCTTTCTTCACACATTACTAAGCCAAATTCAGGATCACTTCCTAAGGTTTCCAATTCAACCATTTCCTCTTCTAAGATTTGTTGGTCATGCTCCTCAACATCCAGTTCTTGGATTTTTCTAATCAACATTTCTCTTTCTGTATTAATGGCATCTGTATTTATAAAATCTGCCAGAGTATTATCTAGATTATCATTAAGTATTTTCTCAGCTATTATATTGACTTTAGATTGAGTAGGAAGGGCACCATTGGAAGATGGGTTTACCATTTGACTGTTGGAGTTCATGATTTCAGGGATCCCAAAGGAAGGAACTAAATCCAAGATTTATGGAAGTAACGGAGATGCTTGATCTGGTTGGGGAACAGCATCAGGAGGCTCACTATTAAGTTCGATGAGGGGTTCTGATTCTGCTTGGTGCAGAGGGTGGATTTCTGTATTTTGGGGCTACATTTGGGATTTTGCTTGTTGCTCTGTGGGGGGTGATGGCTGCTGATGATTGGGTGTGGGTTGTCCATAAGGCCTATGGTTAATGGAAGATGGAGAGGTTGCAGGAGTATTGCAGTCAAAAGAGGAAGAAACATTAGAAAGAAAGGATAACCTTACTGGTATGTAATGAGGTTGGGGGTGTATGAAGTTCCTCAAAAGATGTTGGAGGTGTGTAGTATGTTGGGATTCCTTGAAATCATCACTGGAGTCTTCTGTGAAGATATCAAATCTTCCAATGCTGCCTCTGTATAATTCTGGTTGTAGTTCATCTATGCAGTGGTTTGTTATGATTTTGATTGGTTTTAACTTACTGGGAACATTATCCATGAGCGATTTAACATCTGACTCAACCATGTAAGAGTGTTCAAAATCAACAACTGTTCCAATTTGTTTACCAATCCTTCTCAGTATATTGTGATGCATTAATTCAACAGGGTAGTTTTTAAGACAGGCCCACTTAAGCGGTCTTATTCTATTACTGAAGTTGGGCTTCCATCTACCGAATTTAATAGTAAACCCTTTATTCAAAAAAAAATCAGAAAGGAGTACTTCTACTAAATCTCTTGATTCACAATAAAAAAATTACTGTTTTTACTGGTGATAGTAATACTTACCTGTGCGCCCAAAGCAGTTCTGAACCAGTTTGCAATGGCCGAGATGTGGGTGATCTCCCCTTCCCAAATTGCATAGACTCCGTTAGTTTCGAATCTTTCCCATATTTCATTGGATATATCATTGCTAATTATAATGGTGGTTGTTTCTTTGTCATGCAAGGGGTTCTTGGTGGAGTTTTGCTTGGTATTCCATTTCGGACCAATTGGTAGCAATCTTTGATGCCCCGCTTTCCACTCTTGTTGAGGGGTAGGGTTATATTCTTCTCCTTGGTATATGTTTGCTCTGATATAGTTCTCTCAACTTCTTTAATTAAGGCTAGGGTTTACTTTGAGCGCATATTTCGTGAGATTGAAGTAATCCTAATTGGAGTCTTGGCCGTGGGACAGAGGAAACCCATTTGCTTGATCTGAGGTCGCCTTCCATTGTTGGTTTTAAAGTTACTTTTGGAAGATGCATGGTGAACATTAACCCCGTTCGCACTTGGCATCCTTGGGCCTGATCTCCTTGCTGTGAGGGTTTTGAAAGCTCGTTTATTGATGGTCCCCCTTTGTTAAAACCATTACCAAGCCCTGACGGTCGATATCTGCCAAAGATGTTCTGTCTTTTGGGAGCCTCCTCAGTTTGCTCATGAGCGTGCTTGTTACAATCCGAAATTTCCAAGATACCAAACGGATTTTAGGTGCCAATCGCGAGTTTTGTGTTAGCAGCATGAGCGCAGATTTTTGTTGAATACGAGCATGTTCTCATGCTGCTGCTAGCCTTATTTTGGCTAGCAGCAGCTGCTTAATATTTTAGGAGTAATATGTGGAGTTGATGGCCCCATGAAAACAAAAATTTCCAAGATATCAATTGAGAGTTTTGTGTTAGCAGCATGAGTGCATTTTCCACAGGTTATTTCTGCCCTTCTATAAGATAGCAATAAAAATTTCGCTTTATTAATCACAAAATAATATTCTTAAGCGAATTAAATATGATATATATAAATGCAATGATCACATTTAGAGACAATAATTTTTAATGATATTTTAGTAAATTTAAGATTACTTTTTTGAATTAAATAGATACTTTTTCTAAATTTTTATTCTTATTAAAATTAATTATCTCTATATAATTAATTTAAACAAACTTAGTATACTAAAGTTAAAATTACTTCTTTTATCATAAATTAAATAAATATTATTCTAATATATTTATTATCTTAAAAATAAATTTTGTGTATTTAATTAATTAAAAAAACCTTTATAATATTTTATTAATAAAAAAAGTATGTTGTTGTTTTTAACTTTATCTTTTTTATTAATCATTTTGAAAATCAAAATAAACAATTTAATATTGTATAAAATAATAACGAAACAAATAAAATTACTTGTATAAAACCTTAAAGTTATATATATATAAGAAGAAGTACAAAAGGAGGAGTGGGGAAGCGGAGCCTTAATCCACCAAGTTCACAACAAAATAACTAATACAAAGTAGGATAGATCATTACAGTAGATAACAGTTGTTGAGAGTATAAACACCAAAAATGAGCCAATAGTAGTCAAAGCAAAGCATCACTATAGCCTTCAATCCAGGGGGTCCATCCTTGAGCACCCTCCATCCAAACAACTTTCTTCCTTTCTAGGATATGAGCAAATAATTCAAGTTTATCAAAATAGGGCCCTCTAGTATTCTTGATTTCCTTAAGCAACTTTTTAAGAGCATCATCAAAGGCAGCTTGATTGTCCGCAATGCTAGCCCATTCAAAGCCATTTTTTATTTCGTAGATAAATATGGTGGCATGGTCATCGTGGAGAAATCTTTGCAACTTCTCCTTCTCTAGCCACATCACACAATAAACCTGTGAAATAATTTTAAATCGTATGAGTTTTCTAAGAAACCTAGTGAGAGCTCTATCATTACCTTGAATTTTTTTTTTTTTTCTAAATTTCCAAATAAACCAAAGGATGTAAGAAGAAAGGATATGCCAAAGAAGGTTAGCATCTTTTTTGAGACCAAGAATATATCCAAAAAAGATATCAAAAGTATAAGCATGTTCAGTTAAAGAAATTCCAAATAGCATCCAAACTTCTCTAGCAAAAGAACAATGAAAGAAAATGCACCTCATACTCTCAAGCATTTTACAAACAAGACAAGTATCAGAGCCACCTTGTTGAGTTTTAATAGGCAGTCTAACCAGCATGAGCTGCCATTTGAAGCATTTAATCTTGGTGGGAATCAGGGACTTCCAAAGTTTTTCTAAAGTTTTCAGCTAGTTGAGGGGGTTAATAGTAGCATACCATATGGAATTAAGGTGATCCAGAATCGAGGAGTCATTATTAAGAACCTTATAATTGTCTTTAGCTTTAACTTTAGGGAGGAGGGATCCATCATCCCAATGGAAGGTGAGGTATCTATAGGAGTCCACATCAATGTTGCGGGGAAGATTAAGAGGGGCACAAGTATTCTTAACCATGTTGAAAGTTCTTTTGTGAGAGTCAAGGAGATCAAAATTACTACTAAACATTTGCCAGCTTATAAGGCTATCATTATCCAAGATGTCCATAAAACACTTAATCCCTTTACTATGTCAGTATCTAGAGGTAAAAGCATAGATCTGTGTCACCGTTTGTGATACAAAAATCTGTTTTGGTCAAATCTCATTTCTCTATCAAAACTCAATTTTAAAAAAAAACTAAAAATACCCTTTTATAGATTTCAGATTCAATATCATTATTATATAAATTTTTGAGGGTTTTTATTAGTTATAATATGTTATAATCTAAAAATATTATAAGTCAATATTTCAACATTTCAGAAGATGCTCTCTCAAAAAATGAAAAAAAAAAGTAAATCATATCAAAAAAATAAAAAATATATATTTATCACTAGAGGAGAGAATCCTCTTCATGAATATGTAATTTTTTTTCAATAGGGAAGTTTAGACGGGAGGAAAAAACTGTTGGATTCTGACACGGTCGAACTTGAGTACTTATAACAAAGAAAATATACATCAAAAATAATTATTTCTTTTTTTGTGCACTAGTTATACATGTCATCTATAAAATATTTTCAAATCATAACAAAAAAAGATGATTTGCACATACTTGTTTGACGGGAACTACATCCTATATTTTTTATAGTTAAAAAAGGGACTTCAAAATAAAATAAAATGAATAAATTCTTAGTCAAAAAAAAATAAAAATTATAGGCATAAAATTCATACAATTCTACACATTTCATCAGTTTACATCATCTTCATATTTTAAACGCAAATACCATTATTTTTGTCATTAATGTTGAACTTTCACATTCTGATATCACTTTTCTTTATAAAAGGTGACACAGGTTTGTGCTTTTAACCCTAGCAGAACACCCTTGGGTTAAGGCAAGAGGCTTACCATTATGGTGGAGGTTCCACCAAATTGAACATTCACCATGTAGAGAATTGTTGTTATCAAACTTAGAGTTATAAATGTAACCACGAACATGTTCCCAAGCCCTCCAAATAGATCTGAAGACCTAAGTACCCTAAATAGAGACAGGAAAGGAACCAGCAACAGGATCGCTAAAGGGGAGATTTTTCCAATTTTTGGCCTGTTTGGGGATAGTAGATTGAATATTATTACTAACACACACCTTCCAAGGTTCCTAACCATCAAGGGCCTAGAAGATCCATTTAGCAGCAAGGCAGATCCCTTGTTACCTAAGATCCTTCAATCCAACCCTCCAAGTTTCTTCTCAGCATGGCACTAGCTCCATTTGATAGCATGGGCTTTTCTTTTCCTTTCCCATTAGACCACAGGAATCTTCTGACAACCTTTTGAATTTCATAAACCTAGTAATTACCAAACATCCAAATGGAGGAGTAATATATGTTGTATAAAGAAAGGATCTTTTGATAGACTTGGATCCTTTCGACAAGGGAAAGCGCTCTATTATCCCATTTATTAAGTTTCTTACTAATTCTTTCCTTAATCCAAAGCCACATATCCTTAAGGGAGGGGGAGATGGAGAAGGGAACACCTAAGTATCTAACAATTTTGTGAGGAGCACCCTAGGAGAATCCAGTATGACGAAGCCAACCCAAGGGTTCCTCATCCAACCCAAGAAGGATGGATTTAGAGTTAGAGATGCAGACACTTGAAGCTTTCTCAAAGATATCAAGCTTTTGAGTAAGATTATGAATATTATGATTAGAGAGCTCAAGAAAGAGTGAAGTGTCATCAGCAAACTGGATATTAAGAAGCTCAGAATCTTAGGAAGAACAATGCATTGAACTTTAGGAGACAGAGTGTCATCTCTGAGAAGGTAAAAAAAAGCATTAAAGGCAATCACAAAGAGGGTAGGGGCAAGAGAGCATCCTTGCCTAATGGAGTAGGAAAAGGGGATAGGTTGAGAGAGATTCCCATTAACTTCAATAAGGGCAAAGGCATCTTCAAGGAGAACTTTGAAATATCTACAGAATTCATCAGGGAAGCCAAAAGTGTTGAGCATGGTCAGGATAAAATCTCACTCAAATCTATCGTAAGCTTTTTCAAAATCAAGAAGAAACATATCAGCATGCTAGTTGGAGGAATTGGCCCATTCCATAGCTTCCCAACTGGTAATGAGGTTTTCCAAGATATATCTCCCCTTGATGAAGCCAGTTTGGGTGGAGTAGATAAATCTGGGTAGGATTTTCATAAGATGAGAAGCAAGGACTTTAGCAAGAATCTTATAGGAGACATTAAGGAGCATGAGAAATTATATTTTTGTGGTAAAAAAATATCTATTAATAAAATAAAGTATTAAAATTGTAAAAAAAACTTATTCAAATTAAAATAATATCCTTGAATGAATAAAATAGAAAAAGTCTAAATACAGTGATAATTACATCAAGAGGCATAAAACTATAATGGCATAATACCCCTTATAGGACATCATTAAAAAAAACATCGTAAGAAAAAAGAAACCTTTAGTATTCCACCCAAGCTTCACAAAAATAGGCCACATTGTTACCATTGTATGTGAAAAAAGCCGAAAAATATGGAAGTCAGTTGCATATAATAAAAGCTGAAAATAATGGAAGTCAATTGCATATATTAAAGAATTGGACATGCCACTATATAGTTAATTACTAATAATGACTCAATCAAATGTTGATACATATTATAATGCCTTATGTTCATATAATGCCCAATTTATATTTAAGAAAGATTAAGGAGTGTATTGATTTCTATTCTGATGAATAGCATAGTGAATGTAATTATCTAGGTAGATGGAAATTGAATGGAATGCTCAATGCTCAATCAAGCCATCCATGTGCATGTTCATGCAAGGTACTCGAATGGTAGGGTAGTGGAATGACATGGTAATGGAGATGATAGGAGAGTAGAAATGCCAGAATAGTTGTAAGATTTTATATCAAGCAGGGCTCATAGTTTTCATTCAATTTGGTTATTTCATTTGTAGGCCACATTTTATTTGCAGAGTCTTCTAAAAAATTTGTAAGTAATTTTATTGTTTTGATTTCAATGCAATCTTTTCATTACTTTATCTTAATATTTGCACACAATAATAAATTTTAAATTGATTTACTCTTATTCTAATTCTTTTCAACATCCATACTTTTATTAACAATTTCTATTTTCTCATCTTATATAGGAAATCTAGCTTGCAAATTCGTTGCTCTATATTGCATTATTGTTGCAAATTGTGAGTTTGTTCTACCTCCATTTTTCAGATTTTTTTTTTTTACTATTATGATGATCTTTCTTTTTAATGTCCAAATGGTCATAAGTTGATTGCAAAAATGGCAAGAGGTAAACGTAATCTAACTATGTTGCATGATTGCATTTACCATATATTTGAGCTCCTGAACATCAACCATAGACTCAATAGAATAATAATATATATTAGAAGTTTGATTAGTTTTTATTTGAGACTGTAGGGCAAATTTGTGTGAGATTTTGTTTTCTTTGTTGTTAGAACTATGTTGCATTCTTCTTGAAGAGGAATCAACCACTTAATCAATAATTTTATTTTCCTTTTGTGCATTTGGAAGACTATATTTTAACATTCATGAAAACTATTTTCATGTATTTAGATAAATGAAAATCATTTGTAGATTTGATTTGTATATTTATTCATTAAGTTGAGAGGCTTTCTACGATGGCAGCAACCTTCAATGTAAACATTTTCCATTTTGAAAAAAACTTGACATTCATTTACATGTCAAAAAAAACAAAATAGAAATATGCATTTTTTTATTGCTATGATTTTTATGAAATATGATTTTTTTTTAAAATCTGTACATGGTGAAATGAGTCATTGTCTAAATTTCATTTGCTGATTTTCCAGTCTTATGAAACCTCTATTTATTAATATCAAGGCATAGTATATATAAAAATAAATACAATAGTTTATTCATGAAATTTTTGTGTTCATTTGGATACAATATTTACTAAATTTATATTAATTCTTTTGAAATTAAATACCTCTAGGCTTATTTTACAAAAAAAAAAAAAATTAAATTTTTAAGTATGATAGTTTTATTTTTAATAAGCTAATGGAAAGGTTCTATTCTAGATTAATAGATATCTGATTTTTTCAACTTTTTTTCCAAATCAATGGAAAGATTCTATTTTTCATGTTGCACTAAAAATGGAAAGTATGATAGCTTTGAAAATCTAAATAATGTTATAACAATATATGTCATACTAAATATGTTGCTTTATTATAGATTTTCTTCAAAGGAATCAATTTAATATTTTTAATAAATCTTTATGATTTTGACAAAACTTAAATAAACCTTTGTTCATCTAAATTGTTTCATTGCAATGTTTAAAGTTTAACATTACAGTACAATTTTACTATACAAATATTTAAACTATTTTTCTTCTTGCTAAAAGCATATTTTATGATCTATTTGATTTCAAATAAGTGGTTGGCAAGATCAATCCTCATCAATGATTAGGTACAATTCAATTTAATAATTATTTTTATTATTATTTTTAATTGTAAAATCATTTTTGAATATTCTTGAATTATTTTGGCTTTAGAGTATTATTGAATTTTTTTTTTGTTTTGGACAATTATAAAATAGAATGTGCAACATAAGAATAAATCAAGTTCTTAAATATAGAGATATAAGTTAATATTAAATACATGAAATTAATAATGCTAGATGACAATGTTACTACACTACAAATTGTTTAATGTGCAAGATGTTTAACGTTATTTAATATGAAAGGATTTTTAAAATTAGTGAATGATATTGATTTAAAAAATATTAAACTTACATCTTAATAATGATATAATCAACATATCTTTTAAACTTTAACCAAAAGAGATACTGTTAAATTCTAAGGTTTAATTAGATCAAAATTGGGATCAAATGTAAGTTATATTGTTATTATGATAATGGTAAATTACAATTAATCATATATTTTCAAGTTAGGATATAATCAACTTTTATACATAATTGTATTGTTGATATCTTTAAAAATATTCTTTGATCATTTATCATAGGTCATGGAAAATCATATCGATGAAATACAAATGATTGAACCAATTATAGAAAACCATGAAGATGATGTAGAAATCATTGAAATTCTAGACACTAGTTCTAAGCATTCAACTACAAACAATAACTCGATTGCAAGTTCTCACCTATCAAGTGTCCAATCAAATGACTTCAACAATACAAATCTCCATAAAATGGAAAGAGAAATTATGAATTTCCATACAAAACTCATCGACAAACTCAAAATCATCATATTAGATGCGCATGTAGTTGAAGGAGATGATGTCACTTTCATTCAAGAAATGGTTGAATCATTGTGTGACACAACTAAAATATAAGCTACTTTTGGGGGACTCTATGGGGAGCTATTTTATAATGAGCAATATGAGCAAGGCGACTTTGAGTCAATCAAGGATGAATTCCTCAAATATTTGAATGAAATGTAATAGAACAAAAAGTCTAAGTATGACATGCACCAAATAATTTTGTAGTGTCAAGCACACAATTTTGTATTTATTAAAATAGAAATAAAATTTTGTATTTTGGCCAATATAAATATATAATTTTGTATTTGTTCCTCTACTCATCTCATATAAATATAAATATTAAAATTAAACAAAATACTACATTTATACATTCATGATTAATATACACGGTTATATCTTTACTTGAAAATTAATAATATAAGTACACATTTTATAGATGTTTGTCTATTTATATTTTTTGAAGTCAAGTTTCAAACTATTTATTTTCAATATTATTAATTAAAAATATTAGAACATTTTTAATTACTCTATATTTCTCTTACTTTTAAATATATCTTTATGGTAATAAAAACAACTATTCTATTTATTGACATTATATATTATTTTTATATATTAGCTATGGTTAGATGGAAGAAACTCTTCTTTGAAACGGAGGAGCAAAGAAAACAATACAAATAAGAATATCAACAGGAGTATCGTAGATGTCGTATGCACATAATTGCATATGCTCAAAGGGATCAATCTACAATTCACATGAATGAAGTTGAAGGAGAACAACATGGTGAACATAGATCCAGGGTCACTGTTGAATAGTTGCAAAGTGAAGCATTAGTAGAGGGTTATGTTAATACAAATATAGGCAACCAAATACCTAAGGATCAGTCTCATCCTCAAAAACAAGGCATGGAAAACTTGCAACATGGGAACACAAATAGAAATATGGGTCAATGCACATCTGAGGAGGTACATACACAACGTGTAATAAGAAAAGAAGATGTTGTTGGGGTACATCATATACATAATGAAGGTCTAGATAATATGGAACAAGTACAAGAGACACAACAAATTAGACATCAAGGCAATATTGAAATGAATGTATGCAATCAAGATTATGAGAGGAATGCATAAGATAAGCTTGAAAGTCAATTGAATATGTTGTATAAACACTAGAAAACATACATGAGAATACAATACAATCAAGTCCTCAATCATGTCAACATGGTTTCCCTAATGCAAATGGATTGCTAGAAATAGATATCATGAAATTTCAATTGGCATTTCGAAATAAATTGGATAGATTGGCATCACTAGTAATGTGTTACATATGTCAATAGTGTTATATTGGAATTAATGTCTCCTGCACTCCCCAAGGTCTTGTTTGCACTAGATGTAGACAAGAAAAATATATTCATAGATTCTTGAATGAAAATGATATCAATCTAGAACAACAACCAATAGAATTAGTAAATTTAACTCAAGTGGAAGAAATGCTCATTGCACGTGTAAGCCCAATTTTACAAGTGACATAGACACAAATAGTGGTCAATTAAAATATAGAGGGCACATAATCTATTTCCCACAAAATGTTGAAAGTGTGGCAAAAAAATTACCATATTTAGTTAAAGATCTTCCACTGATTGTAGTACGTAGAAAGGATCAACATGGAACAAGCTATAAATTTATAGTGAACAAATCTTGTGTGTATGTTGCCTTGAGATATAAAATTATGCATGAAAAGTTCTATTATGATGTGATTATTGATGAAAATATTCTCAACAATATATCACCAAATGTAGATCATAATGTTTTCAATAAGTTAAGAACAGTGCACATGGAGTTTGATTTAGACAAAAATGACATAGTTTTTGTGGGCCCTTTAGTGGAGATAGGTGAGAGAAATGTAATAGAGCACACAACATCAATGGCATCAAAACCACCAAATTCCCAAAGGGAAATGGAGTTGATTGTGAATGGGTCAAAAATCCCAACATAGACCCAACAAAAATGATGGATTGGCCTAACATTGATGCATCTCCTATTAATGAATATACCACATCGAGATTGATTGACATGACATTCCCCTCATTATTTCCTAGTGGTAAATGTGATTGGTTAGAACCATGACTGCAAAGAGTACATCTGGATGAATATGTCAAGCACCTAATATAATACAGATAATAGATTTGGAAAGTGTCCAAGTTTGCATTACTATATGATGAATATGATTATGAGACACCAAGCACATACCTCAGCAAGTGTTTGCATGAAAAGAAGTCTACAAAAATGCCAATAAAAATAAAAGAATTGTGTGAACATATGGAGAAAATGCCACACTCTCATCTTGCAGATGGATTGATGTGATTTGGAACCATGTTAAGGGGAACACGGTCTTATTGGAAAAAAGTGTCAATCAGAATTGATAGACATGCTTCATCAACTTGGAACACCAACAATATTTTTTACATTTAGTGTAGGAAACTTGTACTAGCTAGATTTGCATGCAATGATTCCTGGAACACCATCAATTGATCCACAAGAAGCACAAATGTGGAGGAAACAAAATATCATTGATTATCCACACTGTTAGTGTAGTTTTTCTATTTCCTAGTGGGTTATTTATTTTCCCTATATTTTTAGGTTTTTCCTACACTTCTAATAATCTCACTTAGGTTAATAAAGCATGTCTTATTAGGTGAGTGGTTGTGAGGTGTCACCTATTGGATACGATTGTTCAATTATGTTTTGTCTTTGATGTTACACAAATGTCATATTAGTTATCAGACAGAGTCTCTAGAGTCTACCGAGCTGAGATGGTTAGCAAAGTGATTTACAGAGTCTACCAAGCATTCCTAGTAGTTACACTGTGGCAACAGTTTCTACTGAGCTCACTTGGGTGATGAAGGATTTTATGGTAGAAGTCAGTTTCTACCGAGCTCACAAGGTCAGCAAAGGAAAGTTAGTGTTTACGAGTTCACTCGATCTCCAAAGAATTTTGCAAAGTTCTCAGTGTTTATCAAGCTTCAATTGGTTAACACTAAAAATCATTTTTGGAGCAGTTTTTACCGAGTAGGGTCGGCCAATGAAGGATTTCATTGTTTTGGGAAATAAAGTTTTATTTTTTCATGTAAAGTTTGTAGCTAACTAATGTAATGATTATTGGTAATTGTAAGTCGTAAATGAGACAAGTGGACAATTTGTAAGGTATAAATAAAAGGTCTAGTTATGAAATCTAAATCATAATAAGCGAGCATGCAAGTGAGTAAATTGTGTGAAGAGGAAGGTGTGAGTCAATTTTGAAGAAGGATCTGATATCCTTGAGGAACAACAAAGGTGTATTCAACCATATAGGATCTAGTGAAGCAGAATAGGTATCTGTAATAGCAAAGTTCAGTTGCATCTCATTCAGGTCACTTCATTGTTACTTTTTCATCATTGTAGTAGTGATTCCTAAATCTCTTAATAGAGTTGGTTAAACAATCATTTTTGTAAATCCTCTAACAAGGTGGACAGTTCTATTGAATTGTTCTAAAGTCCTCTAGCAAGGCCACTCTTAGCAAGGTGTTTAAATCCTCTAACAGGGTCACACCTAATAGTGTGTTTTGCAACCTTTAATAGGGTTGGCTCCTAACAGGGCTCACTTCAGAAGAGTGAAAATTGGTAGCTAGTTAATTGGTGGTTTTTTCCATATTGGGTTTCCACGTTAAATCTGGTGTCTCTTGTGTTGATGTTATTTCTTTTATGCATGCATGTTAAATCTTTGTGAATGCTTAATAAGTAAACATACATCTACCAAGTTACAACATTTTTTCTGTGTGGGTACCGAGTGATAGCAGTAACTAAGTTTATAAGACATCTAAGGGATCTATGGATTTTTTTTTGTGGTAACTAATTCACCCCCCACCCCCCCTCTCAGCTACTCCATCTATATTTCCAACAATTGGTATCAGAACATTTGGTGCTTGCAAGAAGGATTTCAAGGATCTAAGCTAAAGATCAAGATGTCTTACAAGAGGAAAATTCCAAGGCTTAATAGGGATAAATTCTCTGCATGGAAAGGTCTCATGAGATTCCATCTGGCTTCCATTGGAGATATAGGATTGAGTTATCTTGATGAAAAATATGTGACTCCTTCTGGTACACTCTCTGGCAATGACATTGCTAAGAAGAAGACTCATAACACCATGATGATAGATATTGTATCTACCCTAAGCTATGAAGAATTTGATGATGTCAAGGACTGCAAAACTGTCTTTGAAATGTGGAACAAGCTAAAAAATATCTATGGAGGTGATGATAATGTGAGAAGAGCCAAAGCAGAAAGCCTAAGAGGACAATTTGATTAGATGATGATCGGAAATATGTTGAAAGAATCAAAGTAGTTGTCAGTGCAATCAAGGCTTCTGGAGAAGACATTGAGGAGGAAATATTTGTAAGTAAAGTTCTTAGAACATTACTTCCCATTTATGCAATTAGAGTTTCTGCAATTCAAGAAAGAAGATGTGAAGCAAATCATAAGATAAATTTAGAAGCAATAGTAAGAAGATTGACTGCATTTGAGCTAGATAACTATGACAACTATGTTCCAACTTCCAAGAAAATTGAATCAGCATTTGAAGCCAAGATATTACTCAAAGAGAAGGGAAAAAAGATAAAGGAATCCCAGTTAGAAAGTGAAGAAGAATCAGAACACAGTTTTGACAGTGATCTTGAGGTGGTTGAAGCTCTACTAGCAAGAAAATATTCAAGAGGCAAAGGAAAATACAAAGGTAAGGTTCCTTTGATCTGTTTTTCATGTGAGAAAATTGAACATATTGCTGCTAGGTTCCCAAACAAGCAAAAAAAGGATTGGAAGAAAGGTCATAAGTGCAATGACAAGAAAGACTTCAAATCATTCAAGGATAAAGGTAAGAAAACATGATTCATGGCTAAGAATTCTAATGATTATGATGATGGTTAAGATGAAATTGTTTACATTGATGTGAAAGATGAATCTGATAATGACAAGAAAGATAAAATGACACTTATCTCCCATGTGAGCAAAAATGATACATGGATCATAGATAGTGGTTGTTCTCATCATATGACTGGTGATAAAATTAAGTTTGAACAATTTGAAGACTATGATGGTGGTAGTGTGAGATTTGGTAATAATGAACCTTGTTGCATAAAAGGAAGAGGAAGAATCTCACTAACCAAAGAAATTGTATGTGATAATGCCTATTGGGTTGAAGGTCTAAAACATAATCTGTTGAGTGTGGCATAGCTAATCAATATTGGATTCAAAGTGGAATTCATGCATGGAAAAGCAAGACTGCTGGATGACAAAGGAAAGTTGATTAGATCAGGCATACAGACAAAAGGTAACTTGTTCTATCTTGAACTTGGTGAATGTTCATGTTTTATTGCTCAAGTTGAAGAAAGTTGGTTATGGCACAAAAGGTTATGTCATGTGAACTTTGATAATCTGGTGAAAATAAGCAAATTCAAGAAAGTTAGAGGCATTCCTAGTATAAAGAAACCTGATGTTGGTCTATGCAAGAATTGTCAGATTGGTAAGAGGGGAAAAACTAGCTTTAAAAGTAAGAACCATCAATCTGAGAAAGTTTTGGAAATTGTGCATACTAATTTGTGTAGACCTATTGGAATTGAAATTTATAGTGGAGAAAAGTTTTTCAATCTTTTTGTTGATGTAATACTCTAGAATGATGATTGTCATGTATTTGAGAGAGAAATCAAAAGCATTTGAGAAGTTCAAATGGTATTTGGCCAGAGTAAAGAAGGAAATAGGGAAAAGAATGAAATGCTTGAGGTCAGACAGAGGTGGTGAATTCATCTCCCATGAGTTCAATAACTTTTGCATTGAAAGGGGAATCAAAAGATAGGTATCAACACCTAGAACTCCCGAGCAAAATGGAATAGCTGAAAGAAGGAATAGATCTATCATGGACCATGCAAGAACTTTAATGATTGAAAAGAATATTGCTATCAAATACTGGAAGGAAGCTACCAGCACTGTAGTTCATACCTTGAACCAAGTATAGCTGAAGAATGACTCATTCAAAACCCCCTATGAGTTATGGTATGGCTATAAACCCAATGTAAGTTACCTAAAAGTATTCGGAAGTAAATTTTATATTCTAAAAGAATCTAGAAAAGGTAAATTTGTTGTAAAGGGTGATGAAGGAATATTTTTGGGATATTCTTGCAAGAGTAAAGCATATAGATGTTTGAATTTGTCTACTGACAAAGTCATAGAAAGTGCACATGTGAAAGTTGATGAGTTTGCAGAAAGGATTGAAGAAGAAAGCAAAAAGGAACCAGAAGATTACAGGAGATTTATTTTCATTGAACTTGATACAGTGCTAGATACATCTATCAATCAGGAAAATTCTACTCCTGAGTCTTCAGTAACCAAGTTGCAAGAAGTTCAAATCGATCCATAGGAATCCGAGTCACATTCAAATGCTACTGAGCCAATGCCTACCGAGTCTAAAGGACTCAAGCAATAGTTAGATTAGCCAGAACAATCAGAAGTTGAGGTTGAAGTGCAAGAGGATGATAATGCAATTCGTTCAAAAGGCAAGGAACTTGTATTAGCCAAGTATCTCAAGAGACATCATGCACCAAATCAGATCATTGAAGATAAATCTAAAGGTACTATGATAAGAAGTGAGTTAAAAGGTACTTGTTTACTTGCTGATTTTGAACCTAGAAATGTCAAAGATGCATTAGAAAATGAAAGTTGGATTGAGGCTATGAATGAAGAATTATAGAAAATAGAGAAGAACAAAACATGGACTCTTGTACCTAGGCCTAAAGATAAGAATGTGATTGGAACTAAGTGGGCATTCAGAAATAATTTGAATGAAGATGTTAAGGTGTCAAGGAAAAAAACTATACTGGTATGTAAAGGATATTCTCAAGAAAAAGGAATAGACTATGGAAAGACTTTTGCTCCTATTGCAAGATTGGAAGGTGTCAGGACCCTACTTGCATATGTTGCATGCAAATGATTTAAGGTATATCAAATGGATGTCAAATCAGCATTTCTCAATGGTATACTGGATGAAGAAGTCTACATTGAACAGTCTGAAGGTTTTGTTAATCCAGACAAGAAGGACATGGTCTACAAATTACACACAACATTGTATGGTTTGAAACAAGCCCCTAGAGCATGGTATGAAAGATTTCATAACTATCTTATTCAGATTGGTTTTCAAAGAACTAATGATAATAGTAGCTTGTATATCAAGGAAGTACCAGATAACAAGATTGTTTTGGCAGAAATATTTGTGGATGATAGTTTGTTTATAGGAAATGATGATCTATTCAAAGAATTTCTAGAGAAAATGAACAAAGAATTTGAGACGTCAATGTTTGGTGAGATTAAATTCTTTGTTGGTCTTCAAATTCAGTAGAGTAAGAATGGTATCTACATCACTCAATCTAAATACATCAAGAAGAAACTCAAAAAATTTGGGATGGAAGATTGCAAACTAGTTGGGACTCCTATGTGCACTAGACTAAAGCTTACCAAGGATGAAAAATCAAAGGAGGTAGATTAGACATTATATAGATCAATGATTGGAAAGTTGTAGTATGTAATTCATATAAGGCTAGATATTGCTCTTGTAGTTGGTATTGTTACAAGATTTTTAGCAAAACCAAGAGAAAATCACATGATGGCAATCAAAAGGATCATAAGATACTTGAAAGGCATTGAAGATTATGGATTATGGTACAAATTTGGAGGTAATCTAGATTTGAAAGTGTTTACTGATGTAGATTGGGCAAGAAACATTGATGACAGAAAGAGTACAAGTGGAGGAGCTTTCTTTCTTGGAAAGAGGTTGGTCTCTTGGATAGGTAAAAAAAAAATTGCACATCTCAATCTATAGTAGAAGCAAAGTATGTTGCAGCAATAGTAAACTGTTCTAATATTGTTTGGTTCAAACAATTATTGGAAGGTATGAAGGTGGAAATCAAAGAACTTGTTGTTATGTTCTTTGACAATAGAAGTGCAATTAACATATCTAAAAATCTAGTGATGCATTCAAAAACCAAACACATTGCAATAAAATATCATTTTGTCAAAGGATTGGTGCAAGACAAGGAGATCAGATTGGAGTATGTCCATACAAAAGAACAAATTGTTGACATATTCACCAAACCATTACCTAAGGATGCATTCTTTTATCTAAGAGGTAAGTTAGGGGTCATTCCCCTAGCTGAGGCTCACTAAAATGAAGTTTTAGTGATGCATCAATAGGTATCAAGTTGAATATTTTTCAGTTGATGCAGTATAATCTGAGAACATTGCATAGGAATTAGTACTTAAGGTACATTGCTACTCATTTGGCTTGTTTTTTCTTTGGAATGTATTGTCAAAGAGGGAGAGTATATTGTCATATCTTTCTAAAATATTGAATTTGTTTGTGGAGAGTTTGATGTTTGACAAGAAGCTATGCAATTCCTCCACAGAGGGAGATTATTGTATTTGAGAAGTTTGTGGCATAAAATCTAAGAGGCAGAAATATTCTATCAGAAAAAGACTTGTTCTCAAATTTCATTATGCTATGACATGTTGTGTTGCCATCAATGCCAAAGAGGGAGATTGTTGTATACAATTGTTCAATTATGTGTTTTCTTTGATGTCACACAAATGTCATATCAGTTATCATACAGAGTCTATCGAGCTCAATTGGTCAGCAAAACAAAAGACAGAGTCTTCTGAGCTCAAATGATCAACAAAACAATTTATAGAGTCTACCGAGTGTTCCTAGTAGTTACACTGTGGAAACAGTTTCCACCAAGCTCACTCAGGCGATGAAAGATTTTATGGCAGAAGTCAGTTTCTACTGAGCTCACAAGGTCAGCAAAGGAAAATTATTGAGTTCACTCAGTCTCCAAAGGATTTTGCAGAGTTCTCAGTGTTTATCGAGCTTTAGTTGGTTAACACTGGAAATCATTTATGGAGCTATGTTTACTGAGCAGGGTCAACCAATGAAGGATTTCATTGTTTTGAGAAATAAAGTTTAATTGTTTCATGTAAAGTTTGTAGCTAATTGATGTAATGATTATTGGTAATTGTAACTTGTAAATGAACCAACTAGACAATTTTTAAAGTATAAATAAAGGGTCTAGTTGTGAAATCTAAATTGTAATGAGCGAGCATGAGGAAGGTGTGAGCAAATTTTGAAGAAAGATTTGATATCCTTGAGGAATAGAAAATGTGTATTCTATTAGAGAGGATCTAGTGAAGCAGAATAGAGATATATAACAACAAAGTTCAGTTGCATCTCATTTAGGTCACTTCATTGTTACTTTTTCATCATTGTAGCAGTGATTCCTAAATCTCTTAACAGAATTGGTCTAACAACCATTTTTGTAAATCCTCTAACAAGATGAATAGTTCTATTGAATTGTTCTAAAGTCCTCTAACAAGGCCACTCCTAGTAGGGTGTTTAAATCCTCTAATAGGGTCACACCTAATAGTGTGTTTTGTAACTTTTAATAGGGTTGGATCCTAACATGGTTCACTTCAGAAGAGTGAAAATTGGTAGCTAGTTACTTGGTGGTTTTTCTCATATTGGGTTTTCATGTTAAATCTGGTGTCTCTTGTGTTGATGTTATTTCTTTTATGCATGCATGTTAAATCTTTGTGAATGCTTAATAAGTTAACATACATCTACTGAGTTATAGCATTTTTTTTATGTGGGTACCGAGTGACAACAGTAACTAAGTTTATAAGACATCTAAGAGATTTGTAGATTTGTTTTTGTGGTAACTGATTCACCCACTCCCCCCCCCCCTCTTAGTTACTCCATCTATATTTCCAACAGTCACCTTCCCACATGTGTCCATTAGCTCTCTTGGGAAGATATTTTTCTATCTTTAGTTTGATAGATGGTTGTTCCTCATTGGTCAATGTTGCCACTTCCTCCTTCTTCGTAATCTATATAAGCATGCTACCTAGCTTATATTTGTAATATCTTGCTTTTGCATCCTCTTAATGCTATTTTGCTTCTAGCATTTGTATTACTCTCTTAGAGAGTAACTCTATGATGCTATCTTGATTTTGTATCATTTGCATTCATAGTTTAGATATCTATTCATTGCACTAGTTTTCTGTGTTATTAATCTTTTCAGATTCTAACATGGTATCAAAGCAATTCTATGTGCAAGGGTAGATTTTAGTTTTCTTATTTGAGAGATTCAGGGTGGGTGGGGGCAATAAATTTTATTGTAGTTTTTTGAAAAACCTAGTGTGCTCTTCTCTTGCATCATCAGATGATCTTGAGAATTAGAAAAGTTTGACAAAAACATTTTCAATCTCTAGGGTTTACATGTGTTTTATGAAATCTAGATTATTGCAGCATTTCTCATTATATTGGCAACATTTATGGTTGTTCCAATGCATCCAAGAGGCTTGAGAAAGTTAAGTTTGGCTTTTATTTCACCGAGATCGAAGGTTGTCGTACAATTAGTGAAACTAGGGTTTCAATCTCAAATCTAACAACAACTTGCCTATTTGGTGTTTTCAATCAATATTACAGGTTCCAACATGCCACTGATTGACTTAGGTAGCTAATTTAAATTTTGCATGCCATTTTTTGGTTGCTAGGGTCATTTTTTGTTACTAAAAGCGTTTGATTTACACTAGAGCTACATATTTTGCACATCAGCAAGAAAAATGCTTTCTGGATTTTGTTTGTAGCATAGAAAAACCATCTAGGTATCTTTTAGTTTTTGCATACAATCTGTATATTTTATAGAATCAAGCATGAAAAGATACAGCTATACCTCTCTCCGTTGGCAGTCATAGATTTGAATGTAGTTTTCAAATGCCTCATTCTTGCTCATACAGAATTCAATTTTGACGATTCTTGTTATGATCTTGGCTATTTTTTTGTGCTCTATCCACTAGTGCAGTCATTTTTTAATTTTCATGCATAAATTTTTCAAAAATTGCAGATTCTCAGTTGTGACTTTGCACAGTTCTTGTTTTGAAAACTTCAGAGGATCATAACTTTCTCATACAACCTTATGTCAAGGTGATTCCTTTTTTGGAAGTGTATGATTTTTTGAGTAGATCGCAATAGTGTTATTTGTTTATTTGAGTATTGTGCCAAAGTTGCACTTTCAACATATGCTCTTTGTGAGGGTTTTGTAATGCATTGAAATTAAGACCACTTAGTATTTCTTCCTAGTGGTAGTTGTAAATGCACTAATATAAAGTGTCAAATCATATTTCTATGGGGGTGGGGGTTGGTTCTTTGATTGGGTGTAAAAGGGGGGGGGGCGCAATTATCATGGCTAGCTTCTCTTCTTTTTAACATTTCTTCATCATGGATAAAAAAAAAATGCCCATCCTAACTCCATATAATTACTTTGAGTGGAAATAACACATGACAATTCACTTAAGAAATATTGGAAATAGGATAACTATGGGACTTGAAACTGAACCTGATAAAGATGAAGATAAGCCTAAGTAGTTTACCAAATGTGATGAGGCATATGGAACATTGTGTTTGTCCTTTTCTCCTAACTTTCTATTTCACATTGAGTCTTTGGATACACTAAGTGAAATATGGACAAAGCTAGAAACACTATTTGGGACACAAGATTCAATGAGGGGTCATATGTTGGAAAATGAACTAATTAGTTTAAGTCCAGGAAATTTCAACACAATCCAGGATTTCTTCACTAATTGAAATGACTAAGGCTGCAGTTAAAACAATGTGGCATTAAAAAGAAAGATGAACAATTGATTCTTAGTATTCTCTCTAAGCTAAGTTCATAATATTTGGGTAGAAGCAAGGAGTTGGGTCTCAATTTCATGAAAGTCCGCATATTGAGATTGTTCTCCTTTAGAAATGAGTACCTATTTTTTTTAAATGGGTACCCATTTTAGGCTTGGGAACTCGATCCTAGATTTTAAAAATGAGCACTCGTGTTTTTAAAAATCAGGTACCCATTTTTTATTTTCAAAAAATGGGTACCCATTTTTGAAAACATAAGAAATTTGTATTTTTTAGAAACAGGTACCCATTTTTTACTTTTAAAAAATGGGTACCCGTTTCTTAAAATTTAAAATTTTGTTTTTTGTGGGGATTTTGTATGCGAATTTGACATTTTCAAAATGGGTACCCATTTTTTGAATTTCAAATAATAGTACCCATTTCTTACAACATTGGGCAGGATTTTTTTTTCCCACCTCGGATTTTGGTTTGGGATAGCCTTGGTGAGACCAAGCCTATGCCTTGACCACTCAAGATTTGGCTAAGGCATTGAACTAACAAAATCATGCCTTGCCATAATTTTTAGAGGGTCTTTTCGATCAAATTTTTTTATGAAACAAAAACTCATTACAGCTCTCACTGTCCTAATTTTAGAAATATAAATTTTATAGTGCTATGATTTTATTTACTATTTTTGCATTATTTTTTAATGAAAGGTAGTACCTAAATGTAAACTAGTGAAGTTCACTAAAACTTTAATAACTTTTTTATTTTATAATTTTTCTTAAATTAATTTATATGTCATCAATCTACATATAATTCTTTTGAGGTTAAAAAAAAAGAATTTATGAAAAAAGTAAAATTTTGATCAAATTATGGTGTCCATACATGAGAGATTTTAAAATTTACCTGTATAGCCAATTAATAATTAATAAAAAATAAATTATTCAATAAAAATTTAAGGAAAAAAATTGTCATCAATCTTAGGTGTATTAAGTAACTCCCTTTAAAAGGATTTACAAAAATTTATTTATTTGTGTCAAATTATGGTGTTCGTACATGAGTGTGGTATGGTTCTGAAATAGGCATTTTGAAAAAGTGGTTTTTAAAGATCTATACCAAAAACAAAATCTATCATATAGGTACACAAATAAATTACATATTCAAAAACAAGATTTCAAATGCTAAAATTTTTATTTCTTAAGTTTTTTATACTTAGTCTCTAAATGCTTCAAATTTTGACATCAATTGACAAAAAATTTCAAAAATAGGAAAAACACTTCCACTTTTTGCCCAAAAGTGAGACCCAACTTCTTGCACTTACCCATTTTGTGTTCATCTCTACCTTCTATGCTACTAAGGGTGCACTTGGTACTCAATTCACCATGTCATGTTTAGAAGATTTTGTTATCAATCTCACTCGAGAACTGGACAAGCTAATCTAGATGGGCACTCTTATGTCCTCTAAGTCACATGCCTTGGCTACCAACCAAGGCACAAAAGAACAAAAAGGACAAAGTAGTAACAATAATAGTAAGGATAAGAAACAAAAGAACAGCAAGGAGAAGAAGGATCAGATACCAGTTGCTTCAAAAGAAACTATTGATACCCCATCTTCCAACGAAAATAAGCCTAAGAAAGAAAGGGTCCAATGTGCCTATTGTAAAAGACCAGATCATGATGAACATAAATGTTTGAAGAAACAAATTGATCACTTGATACACATTCTTGAGAAGAATAATATCAGTGTTCTTGAGTCTATCAAACAAAGTTCAAATGAAGGGTCTAACAAGGCAAAAGAAAACAAGGGGAAAGGAAAAGGCAAGGCCCTTGTTGCAGTTACTTCCTCACCATCCACTTGGGTTCTTGATTTGAGTGCTTCACACCACATGGCTTCATCTAAGGATGAACTTGCATCCTTGGAGCCATGTACTATGCCTTCTATTTTGATGGGTGATGACACTACTATTGAGGTGTGTGGGAGAGGGTATGTTGATGTCGGGGATGTCACATTCTATGATGTTCTTTGTGTTCATTATCAACTAATCTCTTATCAGTATACTAGATCGCTCACACAAGTTTAGACAAATGAGTTGAGTTCACTCCTAATTTAGTAGAGATATGTGAGTTGCACAACGATTCTACAATTGTAGTTGGGAGAGCAGATCATCAGTCATGACTCTATCTATTTTCTCATTTTGTTCTTGATCCTCCTTCAACTATTTTTCTCACTCACTCTAATGATGTGAGTAAATTATGGCATGAGCAGTTTGGCCATCTTAACTTCCACTACTTCCATTAGCTCAACCAACAGAGCATGGTCATAGGGTTGCCTTCAGTTCAATTCTCAGGTGGTTTTTTCCAAGGTTGCATTCTTGGTAAGAATCTTAAGGAAAAGTTTGACAAAAGTAAGGCATGGAGAGCTTCACAGATACTAGAGTTAGTTCATAGTGATTTGATTAGTCCATTTTAGCATCCTTCTTTTAGCAGGGCTCGATATGTCCTCACATTCATTGATGACTTTTTATTGATATACTTTGGTGTACTTTGTCAAACAAAAGTCAGAGGTATTTGATCATTTTTAGGACTTCAAAACTTTTGTAGAAAAGAAATCCGAGAAAGCCATCAAATTTTTCTGCACAGAAAATGGTGGTGAATATGTCAACCATCAGTTTGAAAGATTTTGCACTTTAGAGGGGATTAATTTGTAGCATTTAGTTCCATACAATCCTTAGCATAATGGTGTTGTAGAATGGAAGAATAGATTCTTGAAGGAAATGGAAAATTGTATGATTCACTCTAGATCTCTTGCACCACAGTATTGGGAAGAGGCCATTAATTGTGCTTGTTATATCCATAACCGTGTTCCTCACCAAGCCTTGAAGGGCTTTACTCCTTTTGAAGCTTGGAGTGGTAAAAAACCATCAGTTAAGCACTTCTAAGTTTTTGGGTCTCCTACATGGGCCCATTGTAGTGCCTGCCCCTACTTCGCATTTCTGTTATCATTGTCAATTTTCTTTAGGTTGATTTTGTGCATTGATTAGTTAGAGATATTGGATTTACAATACTATGATATTATTTCATGACTTTGATTACAAATATATCGGTTATAATTGTTTAGTTGATTTCATTTCACATGACGTTAATGATGATTCCTAGTTAGTAAGTGTGGTTTCTTTCATAAAAATATTAACATGATGTCTTTAATGATGATTATGTTGTATTGATAGAGATGCATTATTATATGTATGCATTTGATGTTAGACTTGTGATTTTTACGATACTTACCCTATACGTGCATGTGTATGGTGCGCGTGTTTATTTTATCTTTCTGTCTGACGTGTTTGATGTGGTTAAGGGAGGGAGTTGTAGTCACCTGCTAGTCGTGATCTACACGATGAACCACTCCCCGCCATTGTCTGTTTGGTTTAGATATATTATATACATGTACATGCTCGTCTTTTATGCAGGATGTAGGTACCAAGCATCGACTTCCCTGAATTGCCAGGATGAGTGCCCTATTAAATATACTCAAATGGTGAGAATGAGAAGATAATGATCAGGTCCAATCCTAGCCATAGCCTAAAATACTTGTCCTACAAGGAGGACTCGTAACAGACTGTCTACCCTTTTTAAACCCGTGAGTATTTTTGTGCGTATGTTGTTTTGTGAGTCTTTGATGAATTTTCTATTAATTAAGTCTAATTTAAAGATTAAATTAATGATTTAATTTAATGAAAAATTATTATGACTTTTCGAATATTTAATTATATTTAATTAATTAAGAAATTAATTAAATAAAAAGAACTGAATTTGAAGATAAAAGTTTTATAATAAATTTAGAACATGATAATATTTATTTAATTTAATAATAATATATTTAGAGTTCATTTTTAAATAAATGCTAAATATTATTGTTTATTAAGTTAATAAATATTTATCAAATTAAACTTTCAAAAATAAATTAAAAAGTGAAAAGAAATTAAATTATGAAAATGTTTTAAGTTCGCATGATGCGTGTATGAGTTTAAAATATAGAAAATTAATTAAAAAGATAAAATATGTGAACTTGATTAAGATATATTTAATAATGTGCACATGAGATTTAAAAAGTTATAAATTTATTAAAGTAAAGTAAAGTAAAGTGGAAAGTTAAATAAAGTAATTTAATGATTCACTTAACGTGCATGAAAGGAATAATAAAAGAATATTTTAATTAAAAGGGAAATTAATTGTGCATGACAGAATTATTTAAATAAAATAATTGTAATTTAGAGTTGTGGAGACAGAAACCCTAAAAGGTAATTAGATTCTATATTAGGGGTTTTCGGGTCATTATTGTACACACAGGTTTATGGAGGGCAACTTGAAGGGTTTGGAAAGAAAAGAATTTTACGTGGTTTGAAAGATTTTGCTTGCGATAGGAATTTGTATCTAGTTGTCAGAGGTTAGCATCAGATCCAGGTAGGATCTCGTGGTTTAATTGTATAGTAGTTTTCACTTTTCAAACTTCTGTCTGCTCTGTGTCTTTTGCATGTGATGTTTTTTTCTGGTATGCAAATATTTGTTCTTGATTGAGAAATATTTGTACATGGATTTAGATGGATACGTAACTGAGTTTACTTTAGAGGGTTGTATTCTAAAATGAATAAGATTTTATAAGAAATCAGACAAATACGAGAATCTATTGGATATTAAAATCAAGCTTAAGATTTAAAAGCTAAACATTGTCCATTTTCAATAGATTTTAAGAATAGAAAATTAATTTGAGGAAAAGTTCGATATAAAAAGATAATTTTGAATTAGAAATTTGAATGGTTAAAATTAGTTTTCCTATTAGAATAATGATGTAAATGTTATAAAAATAAATAAATAAATAAATAAAGTATTATTGTGAGATTGATTGAAACTAATATTATAAATTTTAATAAAATAAAAATTATAAATTTATAAAACAATTTTGAAATGTCTTATATAATAATTTTTAAACATATGTATTAATCATACTAAATTTTAAAAGTAATTAAATTTTTTTTTTTAAAAAACAAATATAATAATAATCAAATGGAAAGTGGGGGCCACGACCTCCCCCACCCCCGCAGCGTACGAGCTGCCGGCAGTCCTGCTGACGCAGGTACTGTGCAGGCGAGCTACCGCAAGCCCTACGTCAGTAGGCCTGCCGCCGGCAGTAGCCTTTTATTAAGGCTTGCGATTATGCAAAAGCAAATCACAGTAAATTAAATTGTTTTAATTTTTTTTTGTTAGTAATAAATTTTATTAAATATATATTATTAATTAAATTAAATCATTTTTTTTGTTAATTCTTATTAAGTTTGAATTAGATTAAATTTATATTATTGATTATTAATAATATATTAAAATTTTATTATGAAATTATATTTATAATTAGATAAACTATTAATGAGTGAGATTTAGTAAATGATTATTAATTAGATTAATTAAATTTTTTATTTAATTAAGAATGATTAATACGAAGGTTATGTAACAATGTGTAATTTTATTAAATGTGTAAATTTAATAAAATTGTAAACATTTTATTTAAGTTAGTAAAATGTCACTTTTATAACTTAAATAAATAATCGATTATCTTCAGATAATTCTTTTAGGAAAAATGAATTTTATTATGAAAGTAATTTTACATATTTAAGTCAAACAAATAAATGGGGGTAATTTTATAGAGTTGACTTGTGGAATAAACTGAGAATTCATTCACGTGAAACATACATTGAACACAAAACTGAAACTTTATTTTTGACCTTATTGTGTAATCTCAAATCAAACCCAAACTATGAACTGTACTGTTTGCTTGTACTATCTATGCTTTTGGATTTTGGAGTCGATTAGATGTTAACCAGTCTAGGATGTACACCAGAGGCTTGGTCGGATTTCTTTGATACCATTTATGTGGTTGGATGTCATGATGTGTTTTGTGATTCAAATTGAGATTATATTTATGAGGTTACTTGATGGAGCATTTATGTGTACTTGAATGGGAGAACCATCTTATTATCAGATTTCCTATTAAGGAACCGAATTGATCTTTATGAGTGTTGTGGTATGGGACACAACTGTGGATTATGTTCTTAGGAGAGGTTGTCTAGGTACGTGACTTGGGAGTGGCTTGTAATAGGGGTTCGGGACCCAAAGTGGTCAGTGCCAGGGTAACCTAATGCAAGTTATGTAATAAGTGATAATCTAGTAATTAAAACTTTGGGGGGGGGGGGGGGGGGGGGGGGGTAGACACACTAAAAAGATAAGTTAGAGATATTTGATCCACCCATGCCTTGAGTGCTTGTATAGATTGAGGATGGGAATGGGATGATTGCCTCATCTTTTTGAGAGGGCTTCTAGTTTCCACATGTGTGATGTTGAGGGTCCGGGGTTCAGAGTAACCAGTCCAGGGTAACTCAACACTTGAGGGTCCGAGGTCTATTAAGAGATTAGTCCAAGGTAACTCAAGTAGCCATGTGATGACACTCCCTAGTATGTAGCTTGAGTCTCCTCTGTAAATTTTTTGTACCTCTGGTGGTGTATCTATTGTTGGATGTGTTTATTATGGTTATTTACTTTCATTGATAATGATTGGTGTTTCATGATGTTGTACTTTTGACGTGTGGCTTTTGACTTGAGGTGATTATCTTTTGTTGACTTTATCTTATGACCTTGGTATTTGGTTTATACTTGGTTCATGTATGATGTTTGGTTATGTGGAGTTGGTATTGGATTGAGTGTTCTATTCTTTCTGGATTATTTTATCTTCTTGAGTAGCATGTGTTAACTTTGAGGTAGTTTTGGCTATTAGGGATACCTTGCCTAGGAATGTTTTATGTTTGATAGCCATATGTGGATCGTTCATTATCTTCTCTGCACGGTGGGAGTGGAAGCCTGACTAGGTAACCACACAGTCGGGAGGTAGTGTCTTCTTACCATTTGGGTTCCCCTTCACATTGCTAGCTGTTGGATGTTCTTTGCAGAAGATGTACCTTTATCATTCTTATTTCTTATCGCAGAGACTTCTTTTCTGATGATGTATATATGTTATCATGTATTCTAATGTATTGTATCTATTCTCACATACCCTGCGACATGTGCAGTGGATGTTATTAATTGGATGTACTTTCATTGTATTGTTTATACTTATGCATTTGCTTATGCGATTATGTATTTGTTATTCCTTTATGATCTTGAGACATTGTACTTGGAACTTAAACTAATTAATTTAAAATTATTAAATGTGACTCAACATAAAGGAATCCTTGAGGAATTGAAACTATATCTATAATTGATTATGTGTATTTGATGTGTATGTTCATGTTACTTCTACATTAATGTTATCTTGATGTTGTTAAAACTTTTTTTTAAAAATAGTTCAGTAAACATTGTAACATATTAGGTTTATTTCTCTTGGGTTCCTGAGCGGGGCATTACACCCATATTCCTGCAAAGAAACACAAGGGCTTAGATCCATATAGAAAACCTTGCATATTTGTAGGTTATCCTAATGTTGTGAAGGGTTATCGGTTGCCCCACCCTACTACACATGAGTTGTTCATTGAGAGAGTGTTAATTTTGAGGAGGGATCTTCAAGCTCACTTTCTATCACTTCTCCAACTCCTTCTACTTTGGCATTGGAGTCACTTGGAATACATGATAGATATTTTGAAGAGTTAGATTCACCTAAGCAGTCTTCTACCTCCACTTCTGATGTAGAGAGTGATTCAAAGGGCTCACCTCTTTCCTCTCCTAGTCATCATTCAAAAGTTGACGATTCCTCTCTAGATTCTCCATCTTTTGGTCCACTTTGAGCTAGATAGACCTTGTGGTCCATAGGTGATTGGTTTGGGGATCCGTCAAACACTAGGCAGACTTGTTCACAATTCTAGGATGCTCCATATGTCTTCATTACTACTACTTCAGATCCATAATCCTTTCATGATTCTTTTGGTATTCTTGAGTGGTATACAACTATGCAGGAAGAGCATAGTTCCTTGATGAGGAACCACACTTGGGATCTTATCCCTCTTCCTAAGGGAAGAAAACTTGTTGGATATAAGTGGATCTATTGGAAAAAATTTGCAGCAAATGGGTTGGTTGACAAGCATAAGGCTTGCTTGGTCGCCAAAGGATTTTCCTAGGTTCCTGGGATTGACTACTCCAAGACTTTTGCACCAATTGCCTAAATGAATTTCATTCAACTTGTTCTTGTCATTATTGCAGCTAATCATTGGGAAGTACATCAGATGGACATGAAGAGTGATTTTCTTCATGGTGACCTTTATGAGGAAATCTACATGGAGCAACTACATGGCTTGCTTTAGGATTCTTCACTTGTGTGTCATCTTTGGAAGTCTCTCTATGGCCTTAGATAGGCTCCTTAGACCTGGTATACCAAGATGGACTCCTTCCTTCTATCAGTTGGGTTCGCTCAGTGCCATTTTGATCCTAATATCTACATTCTGCAATAGGGTGATTCACTCCTATTTTTGGTTTTGTATGTTGATGACTTGTTGATCACAAGAAGTTCTTCACCCACCATTAAGGTTTTCAAAGTTTCCCTTTAGGATAGTTTATTGATGACTGACTTGGGCTTGTTGCATTACTTTCTCAATATTGATATCTTTCAATCTTCTTTAGGGATCACCATCATACAGTCCAAGTATGCTCTAGATTTACTCTTGAGGTTTCATTAGCCTGCTCTGACTCCCTTCCTTTTTGGAGTTAAACTTGAGGCTCAATTTTCTTCTCCACTTGTTGATGGCACTTTATACCAACAACTTGTTGGGAGTCTCATTTATCTCACTCATATGAGACTCAACATCTCATATGTTGTAGGCATGGTCTCTCAATTCATGCAAGAGCCTCATGAGCTAAACTAGAAAGAAGCCAAGTGGATCCTTTACTACATTTAGAGTTCTCACAATTGTGGGATTCACCATGCATTAGGTATTCAGCTTGATTTGGTGGGCTACATAGATTCAGATTGGGCCAGTGATTCTCAAGATCACAAGTCTACTATATGTTATAGCTTCTGACTTGGTTCAAGTCATATTTGTTGGTCAAGCAAAAAGTAGTTTTCTATTGCTCTATCTTTTACTAAGGCTGAGTATCAAGGGGTTTTGAGTGCTTCCACTAAGGCCATTTGGCTTCAACATCTTCTCACTAAGTTTAGTATTAGATTAGATGACCATCAGTCATATTTTGTGACAACCAAAGTGTTATTCAGATCTCATAGAATTTGGTCCATCATCAACGAACCAAACACATAGAGATCCACATGCACTACATCTGAGAGCTCATCCATGGTCATGTCATTGACCTCCAGTATTGTGTGACTTTCAAGTAGGTTGATGATATCTTCACCAAACCCTTCACTAAGAGCAAGTTCCTTCATTTGCAAGCTTTGTTGGGGGTGCAGGATGCTTCATCTTTTGGGGGGGCCTCTTCCTCTCACTTGGAGTCCTAACTTTTTGGGGAGTCTCTTTTCTCTCTCTTTTGGGGGAATTCTATGTACATGGGTACCTCATCAGGCCTGACTTGTCAAGACCCATGTCTACATCCACCTAAGCTTTTCTTATGGGGGGTGTTAGTGTAGTTTTTTAAATTTCCTAGTGGGTTATTTATTTTTCCTTGTATTGCTAGGTTTTTCCTATGGTTTTAATAATATCACTTATGTTAATAAAGCATGTCTTATTAGGTGAGTGGTTGTGAGGTATCACCTTCCTACATGTGAGCATCCATTAGCTATCTTGGGAAGATACTTTCTTATCTTTAGTTTGATAGATGGTTGCTCCTCATTGATTGGTGTTGCCACATCCTCACTCTTCCTAGTCTATATAAGCATGCTACCTAGCTTGTATTTGTAATCTCTTGCTTTTGCATCCTCTTAATGCTATTTTTCTTCTAGCATTTTCATCACTCTCTTAGAGGCTAACTCTGTGTTGCTATTTTGATTTTGTATGATTTGCATTCATAGTTTAGATATCTATTCATTGCACTAGTTTTTTGGGTTATTAATCTTTTTAGATTCTAACACACACATTGTTGCACAATACATGCATTTACAAAATACAACTTTTAGAAAAGAGATACTTGAGAATGAGATGAATGTTGAAGACTATTGGTTTAGATATGAATGGCAACAGAGAGGATTTTCACATGGAGCACCAAAAATGGAAAGTATTGATTGGAATAATCAAGATCAATTATATTATGTTGCATCATATCTCCATGATTTGGTTCGTGCATGTAACCCTTGACGAGATACACATCTCTGAAATATACAGGTATGATTATTGAAAGTTATAAAATTAAAAATTCTTTATTGTGGTAACTTTACATAAGAACATATATGATATTAAATATTTAGATTTATGTTTCAAGCATATCAAAATTTTAGTCTACACCCATGTTTGAAAAACACTAGACAATTGGTTGAAAGTGATTTAAACACTGACTATGAAAAGATTCTAAATATTGTACAAAGATACACAATGTGTAAAGAAGGTGCATGCTTGCACAAAAATAAAGGGAAATTAGTTTGCACATAAACACTTCCTAACAAATTTTATTCATTTGAAATGTTAATATTCTTCTCATTTAATGTATCATTGTATTTACCAATAAGAACATGTTAATGAAATATAGGTATAATGTACTATGGCCATTGAATTTACAAGGATCTAGACTAAAGAAAGATT
This sequence comes from Cupressus sempervirens, assembly GCA_028749045.1. NCBI lineage: Eukaryota > Viridiplantae > Streptophyta > Pinopsida > Cupressales > Cupressaceae > Cupressus > Cupressus sempervirens. The sequence goes on from CM053790.1 coordinate 44,004,581, forward strand.
TAGAAACTGATGAGAAAATATTTGAGCCATTTAGAAATGATGACAGAGTTAACTCATGTAACCGTTACATACTTCAACTTTGGAGAGAAAATATTTATTGGCAACCTATTATGTCTAAGCATGCAATGGTTAAGTATATTTCCAAGTATGCAACTAAAGCTGAAAGAAGTTCAAAGACATACCATTAGGTATTATTTTGACTAGCCAATGTAGAAAATCTTGATGATTTAAAATCAAAGGATTATAGATGACTTCTCACTAAAACATTGATAGAAAGGGAAATTGGGGCACAAGAAACAAGTCATATGCTACTAGAGCTTCCATTGGTGTAGAGTAGTAGAGTATTTGTCAACTTAAATGTTTCAAAGGAAGTATTCGAATGTATAGACCAACATGTTGATGAAGAAAGTGAGGAACATACCATATCTTTCATTGATGCTTACAAAAATAGGCCACACTTTACAGTAGCTTTGTGCCTTATTGATGTTGAAAAATCATGGATATATAACGAGAAAAAGAGAGGTGAAGATAAATGGAGTCCAAGAAAAAAAATCAGACGTTGTAAGAGTATTTCCTAGATTTTACTCAATTCCTGCATGACACTCAGAAAAATGGATTGATTTTTTCTTCTTAGAATTATTGCTTAATGGAGTCCAAGAAAAAAAATTTAGACATTGTAAGAGTATTTCCTAGATTTTACTCAATTCCTGAATGACACTCAGAAAAATGGATTGATTTTTGCTTCTTAGAATTATTGCTTTATAAACCTTTTTGTGACATTCATACAAATATTGGTAACAATGATGAATCTATAGTTGAAACTTGGGATAACTTCAAATATAATGCATGGCACCTTGAAAGAAGAGAAGATTCAAATAATATTGAAAATGAGTCTAATTTAGAATATGAAGATAATGATAATACCCAAGGTACTATTACAGAGAATGAATGGGAGATTTTATCTAGACTTCATTGTGCTCAAATTATGGAAGTTGCAGAGATAGATATGTTAGGGAGAAGAGATATTGATCGACAAACAAATTGGTCTCAAGAATTTAAAAGTGAACAATACACAAATAATGCCATAAATTTCATAAGATTGATGAGAGATGCAGGTTTCCTTATCCATGATAAGATACCATAATGTGTGGACTATGAAAAACTTAGCGACAAACAAAATAAATTAGTTAACATTATAATGTCACACTATCATACATGTCAAGATGCATCACCCTTACATATGATAATTCAAGGGATAATAGGAATAGGAAAGTTCTATTCGATTGGTGCAAACAGCCAAGCATTGCAAAATGCATCTTTTCCACAATGCTCTCCTCTCCTTCTACTTGCACTAATGGGTGTTGCGGCATTCAACATTGGAGCATCAACAATTCATTCCAAGTTGAGAATACCTATAAAGGAATTTACAGAGCTACAAGGAGCAAGACACACATTTCCAAGAGGAATTATCTCATATAAAATACATATTTCTAGATGAAATGAGCTTCCTTGGAGAGGTGTTAATCCAAAACATAGATTCTTGTCTTCGACAAGCATTTCCAGAAAATAGCCATAAAACTTTTGGAGGTATGTTTAGTATTTGAATTTATTAGAGTAAGAGATCTACATTGTAATTTACTTTCTTCCTTACTTTTAGAATACAAATTTTTAAGTATTTATTTGATATAGATATTTTAATATTTATCTAGGGATATCTATGATATTGGTTGCAGATTTGGCACAATTACCTCCAGTCGGTGATAGACCAGTATATGAAAGTAGAGGGGGCATGCAAAGCTTCTATGGAAAGAATTCCAAACTATAGTTACTTTAAATCATATTTCCAGATAGGATGGACAAAGTAATGAGCAAGAGAGATTTCATGTTCTTTTATCAAATATAAGGGATACAAACCCCATACTAGAGGACTAAATGTTGCTTATGTCAAGATGCAATGCACACATGAGTAGTACAAAAAATGAGGAGTTTAAAAATAGTGTTCATTTATTTTCAACAAATGATAATGTGTACAATCATAATAAGAAAATTCTACTATCATTATCAAACCCTATTGCGCAAAGCATTGCTATTAGAAGAACATGTGCTTCTATGGATGGAGATAGAAGTGATGAGTTGGACATTGAACTATTACTTAGCAAAGATGCAATGGTAATGATAACTTCAAACCTATGAATTGAAGCTAGTCTTGTCATTGGAGCATTAGGATATGTTCAAAGTATTGTATATCATCCTTGAAGTGCACCACCACTATTGCCATCATATGTACTTGTCGATTTTAATAGTTACTCTGGAATTCTTTTCAGTGATCATCATCCTTGGTGAGTCCCAATTCCTTCAATTGATAAGGGAAATACAAAATAAATTCCATTGAGATTGGCCTGGGCTTTCACTATACACAAGTCATAAGGGCTAACACTACAAAAAGCTACTATCAATATCCCATTGAACGAAGTGGTCTCACATTTATTGCAATATTATGCATCAATTATTTGCAAAGAATAAGGATTATGCCACCCTTCACATATGACAGATATGAAAAAGTGAAGGTAGGAAAGCAAGTTGCTAGAAGACAAGAAGAACAAAGCAGATTGGGAACCTTAGAAGTTATTTGATAGATTGTGCATATTGTCAACACATTTTTTTTGTTTGTTTGATACATAATAGACATTATCAATAAATTTTGGTGGTTTGTACTTCTCAAAATAATGAACAATATTATTATATTTTGTCTCTTGATCCAAATGCTCAATAATAAAATCTAATGTTCATTTATTTATATTATATAAGTTTGGTATTTCAAATATATTATTTTGTACTCGAGTTAGTTATTTGAATGGTAAAAATTACATTTTCATGTTTTTATGTGTTTATACACTTTAGGTTTATTAAAGCTAAGGTTTTTCATATGAGAAAATGTTTATTACTCATTTTTAAAAAATATTTAATATGATATGATATCATAAGAGTAATCCTAATACTAAACCTAACCATGATATAAATTGTAAAGTTATATTTTAAACATAATAAAATTAATTATTCAATGTGTTATACATGTTGCGACTGCTACTAGCTAATATATACTTTATATGTAAAATGCGTCGAGATGCATCGAGGCATTGAATTTTTCAATATTCACTTTTAATATGCATTAAAAATAATACAACGCCTTGATGCATCTCGATGTATTTTACATATACAGTATATATTAGCTAGTATCTTCACATTAAAAAAAAAATATATTGATAATATTTGAAAAACTTTATATACTAAATTTAAGATTACTTTTTATATAAACAATTAACCTAGTTGTTGCACGCTTTTGTGCTTGCAACTAGGTGCTCGACAATAAAATCATTTTATCAAATATAATCTTATGTAAACAAATTAGATTATTAATAATGTTCAATTTAAATAAAATAATATTTACTAAAATATTTTAAATAGATTAATTAATATTATTTATTTAAATTAAATTTATCAAATATGAAAAAAAATCATTTAAAAAACCTCATAAAAAAATCTATTATGAAAAATTAATAAGAGAAATGCAAAAAAATAATATGAAAAAATAACGTCTCTAATAAATATTCTATTGACTAAATAAATTATAGAAATTAAAAAATACTATTTAAAGATAAAACTAAACTAATATAAAAAAAAATTAAAAATTAAAATCTAAATCAATTTAAAAAATTAAAAGTTAAATAAACAATATCACAACATGAGCTAATATGGAGATCATAAGTATTTTTTCTAAAAATAAATAGGAAAAGAAAAACAAATAGTTAAAAGTGGAGATTTAAAACATAATCTTATGTGAACAAGTTAGATTATTAATAATTTTTAATTTAAATAAAATAATATTTCCTAAAATCTTTTAAATAGATTAATAAATATTTTTTTAATTCAATTCAATTTATGAAATAAAAAATAAAATAATTATTTTTAAAAATCACATGAAAAAATCTATTATGAAAAATTAATAAGAGAAATACAAAAAAATAATATTTAAAGAAAAATGAAACTAATATAAAAAATAATTTAAAATAATTCAAAAACTAAAATCAAAATTAAATAAAAACAATAGTTAAAAGTGGAGATAACAACTAATAAATATCAAAATAAGAGCTAAAAGTGGAGTGAGATTAAACTGACCAATAAATAATTAATGATAAGGATTTACAATTTTTTGGTCAAATTGACAACTTTATAACTTTTCTTTCAAAAATTCACTTTACGAGAACAAAGTTCTCACAAATAGCCTATAGCTAAATAAATGGTTTCTAGATACTTTATTTTCATAAAAATATAACTATCACCTATTTAATTAATTTTAAAAACTTAAATTTTTTTTTTAAAAAAAATTAAAAAATATTATTTTCTCAATATACAATTTTTTTAATCTATTTATTAATAAATAAAATAATCAAAATAAAGTGCTTTTGTAATTAAATAAAAATAGAAAAATTAAAATAAACAATAATAACATATCTAAATATCTAGAATACTAAATAAAATAGATTTATATGAAGAAAAAAAAATTGTATTAATTAAAAAATAATATTTAATTTTCTCAATAAAACTTTAAAAAATTCATTAATTATAACAATCAATATAAATTGTCTATTTTATTAAATAAAACTATAAAAATTAGAATAAATAATAAGAAACTCCTAAATCTCTAAAATAATAAATAAAACAAAAAAAAATCTATTTTTTATTATTTTAATTTTTTCAAAAAATTATGCATAAATCATGTTATGTGTTGAACTTCTACCTATAAATATAGGGTCAGAATGTTTCGAATAAACACAATTTTGAGAAAACTCGCATACTAAAAGGTATTTCACATATTCATATGAATGAAGTTCAAATTGGATTTTTAATTGTCAGTATTTTGGTAATTGTCCATTTTGTATAGTGTTAAGTATCAATTGTATATTCAATATAGTAATTATTGCTAAAATGGAAAATTGTTGCAAGCACTAACCTTTACTTTCCTTGTTTTTTGAACTTTTTGATTTGTATATAATGGACTAAATAAATTATAGAAACTGAAAAATTAATATTTTTTTGTATTATAAATTGAGAGTTTAAAAGAAACACCAAAAAGGAGGGAGGCAAAGCCTTGACCAGCTAATCAGAGAGTATCAAAAGATCCAGCCCACCAACAGGGACTACTAACCAAGATACATATTAACTAGAACTATACATATATACATGAGAACCAGAAATATAAATCCAAAAGAAGCTAATCCTACAGAATAACATCTTCAAACTTATTGATCCAGGATGTCCATCCATATTGCTTTTTTATGTTCCAACAATTGGTAGAAGACATGGAGGTTATCAGCATGGGGGTTTTTGCTTCCTTTTATCTCTTGCAAAAGCTTTGAAAGAACATCATCAAATGCCACCTATTTATCCATCTTGCTTTCCAACTCGTACCCAATCTGCCTTTCGTATATGAACATAGTAGCCTGACCATCCTACAGAAATCTAAGCAGCTTTCTTTTCTCCATATTTAGCACATAGCAAACCTGTGAAGCAAATTTTTAAAATGTATGGGATTTCTATGAAACCCAATAAGTGACCTGGTAATACCTTGGAACTTAGAATCATTTCTAAATTTTCATATATGCTAAAGATGAGCGATGAGAGAACCTACCAGAACAAGTTAGCATCTTTTCTAAGACCTTCAATAACACCAGTAATAATATCCAAAGTGTAAACATAATTAGTAATGCATATACCAAACATGAGCCAAATTTCTTTAGAAAAAGAGCAATCAAAAAATATATGTCTCATGGTTTCAAGAACTTTGCAAATGGAACATATATCAAGATTGGCTTCCTAATTTCTAATGGGGAGTCTGTCCAGCAGGAGCTGCCACTTAAAACATTTTATTTTGGGCTAGATAGGAGCTTTTCAGAGCTTATCAAACATTTTATGCCAATCTAAAGGGGTAAAAGAATAGTACCAAATGCTATTAAGGTGTTGGGAAATAGAGACATCATGATTAAGAAATTTGTAAATATCCTTAGCTTTAATGGAAGTGAGGAGAGATCCATCTTGCCACCTAAAGGAAAGAAACCGGTGAGAATCCATGTTAGTATTACGAGGGAGGTTAAGGTGTGTAATGCCCCGCCAAGGGATCCAAAGAATTAACCTACAATTTTACTAACATTTTTTTTTTCCATAGAAGTAAACATCACATATAACTTATGCACAATAATGGAAACAATAGCATTGTCCATCTGAAAGTAAACATAACATAAATAACAGATTACATTCTTTAAGATCCCTTAACGTTGAATTACATACATGAATCCATCTAGTACATCATCCACATGAAATAATAATGATACATCCAATATACAAATGTCCTTTCTGAATTACATTCCAGAATGCACAATCATCCACTGTACATGTCACAGGCTATGATAGGCACAAAGAATATACATACATAGAATAAGGTACATCATCCTATTCTAATCCATGATACATCAACTAAAGACAATCACATGATACAACATCATAGAGAACATATACATCCATCATAAAGATCAAACATAATAAACTAAGTGCATGGTTCCTCCCAACCGTTAATAGCATCATTAGACCATCGTGGATCCTAGCCATCCCTTCGTGCGTAATATCCCAAATCACCAAAGAGATCATTGGTACTAACATAGTAGAAATGTCACTCCTAATATATACAACATCATATGTAGAAAGTAATCTAACATGCAAATAAAAGCATAAGATAACATCATCTAACATATGCTAATCATCAATGAAAAAGGATACACGTCCACCATCATGAAGGACGCATCAGCCACGATGTCTCAATGAATCTCAAAATGATAAGAGTGGAAAATACACTACCACCCAACTGCGTGGTACCTAAGTGGTCCACTCCCACCATGCTAAGGAGATAATCTCAAGTCCCAAATAGGCTATCAAAATCACATAGCACAAATCTCCATAGTCCAGGAATCCTAAAAGTATACTAACTCAAAGGTTCCAATCACAATACTAACATCTAATCTCATAGGCACACAATGACATGTAGGAACCTACCATGCAAGCAAGAAAGCGTCATCGCAATTATCATGTACAAGTTACCCTGGCAGTTAGCTAAACTCTACAGGTCCATACTAATTTCATGCGGCCACTAGTATCCTCTCATACTGACGAGGCATACTACGGTATGCAATGTCACAACCATGCGTCTCACTACTCCCATCCTAGCCTGTACAAGCGCTCAAGGCATGGGCGAGAACAAAAAACTTATCTTTTTAGGTTCATTTAGTTAGTATTAGGTGTGAATGTTATCACTTATTAATCCAACTTATAATGAGTTACCCTGGCAGCCTCTTAGGGCCCCCGCCCCCATTGCAAGCCACTTCCCATCACTACATCTAGATATCCTACCCTAATGCTCATGGACTCATAAATCTCAAAATCACAAAAGATAATCCATAATAAAATCATCAAATATGCATAAAAGCATCAATTCTCCATGAGCAAACATCCATAGAAAATCATGAACATAATAGCTCTCTATTGGCAACTAAAGTATCACTGATAATCAAATATCCAATGGTTCTCAATAACCAAAATATATATCTCAATCATACTGATCAAAGACTCCAAAAATGGTTGAGTCAAACACATCATCAAGAATAAATCCACATCTCAGTCCCATCATGGTGACTAGAAAAATAATCAAGGATAACTGATCGATGACCAAGATAATGGTTAGGTCAAGAGTCTCATACACAAGAATCTCAACTATAACAATAAGTAATCACATCCAATACATAAAGAATTCCATCACAAACCACGGTTGAGTTTATAAAGATCGAGATTAAAACATCATCATGACATCACAATCACATAACCCGCAAGCCTCTGGTAGACGTCCTATACTGGTCAACACTAGTCAACCCAAAACCCAAAACAATAGCATAAAGAATACACAATGTAGACACATGTTTTGGTTTTGCTAAGTTTTCAAATTTGAATTTAAAATTCTTAGTTTACGTTTTTCCAAATTATATTAAGTGGAGAAATTTCACGTTTTTCCTAACCCATGTATTTGTTTGATAGATAAAAGTTTCTCCTCAAAACTATTAGACTCAATTTCCTAATTGATCTAATAATATTTTGTTTATATAACATTGTTGGAAAGTTGACACTCTCAATGAATTAGAACTTCAATTATATATTCTAATAACTAATCTTAATTAAACTGAGTTTAATTAAATTAATTATTAATATCTCTTCATAATTGACAAGCTCAATATCAATATTTTAAATCATTAAAAGAGTGATCCATTAATTTAGAACTTTATAATATTCATTTATAATTAATTATATCTACATATATACTTATATACATATATATATATATATATACATACATAAACATATATATATATATATATAATAACATTTAATAATTAATGATATTGCAACAAAATCGAGATTCATATCAAAATCTCATATGGAATAACGTTGCAAATAAAACTTTATATAATTTAAAATCAAACTCAAATTGCAATGTGATTTTAAAATTGCGCGGCCCAATACCTCTGCACCGTAGGTACACTGCAGATCGCAGGTACACTACAGTTGTAGGTACCCTGCGATCTCGCAGGCCTGTGGTTGGTGGGGTATATAATACCCACCCAACATCATATATATATTTTTAATGCGATTTTCAATAACGTTTTTTTATAAAAATGTTCCCATGCGATATGAAATACTATTAACATGAAACTCTATCGTGATTTGACATTCGATTATTTTATAAATAAATATGTATATGTATATATATACATATGTATGTATATATATATGTATGGGTATATATGTATATATATATATGTGTGTGTGTATATATATATATACATGCAAATTTTATCACCATCACAGCACATACATATATATATATGTATATAATGATATATACGTATATGTGTATGCAGATTCAAGAATATACACAGTTTACTTAAAAATTCTAATTTTCATTTAAATCTTTGATCTTCAAATTTATCCAATAAATAATCTAATGGGTTTGGCTATGAATTTAAACCCTAGCCCCGTTTTCTTCCAGATCTATGCATATAAAGATTTCCACATAAATTCAATTGTCCATATTGAGAATGCATACAATAAAAATATGAAATTCCTCAGAAGACATATGGAAGACACGAAGAAGACAAGGAATGCAAGATGCGGAAATAGCATAAGTAAAATCACAAGAATCTACTTGGATTTTGATGCTAATTCGCTCTTCTTCAAAAAACCCGCAGAGCAAGCTCCCTTCTTCAGAACTCTCGAATCCTCCAATGCTCCAATTGCACTCCAAACGCTATGTCTAAGCTTCTAGGGATACCTGAATATAAAGAGCTCTCAGGAAACCTCTATAATGTTTCTAGAAATAGCTGGAAGGTGTCACCAACTAATCATGGGTCTTTTCCAACCTTCAAGATGAGTCATAGGGTTGTAGACACCATGTGCTTAATTGATGCACTAACCCCCGTGTTGTTGACACATGAGAAATAGAAAAGTGCGTTAATTCCCATGCAAGCTTATAACTCCAATTTACTTTTTATATAATTTCTATTTAAATTTTTATAACTTCCATTTTAAGTTTTATAACTTTTATTTTAATTTTTATAACTTTTATTATTATTATTTATTTATTACTTTATTATTATTAATTTTAATTTCTAATTTTCTTTTATTTAATTCTTTTCTCTCAATTAATTCTCATTTAATTAATTATACTCAAAATATCAAAGATCATGATATTTTATTAATTTTCTCCAAAATAATTAATTTATTAATTAAATCTATTTATTAAGACTTAATTAATAGAAAATTCACCATAGACCTCCAAGATAAAATATGAAAACCCATCATAGAGAAAATAACTCAAAATCAGTCTAAAGGGTTAAAAATCATGAATTATGTCATTCGACACATTCGGTGGGTAAAATATCCAGATACTTGTCCTACCTCACTAGGACAATTGGCTTAAAGGTTTGGGATTTGGACTTGAGAATTTATCTCCCTTCTCTTATCATTGAGATAGTATAATAGGGTACGCTCATCGTGATAATTCAGGGAAGTCGATACCTGGTACCTGCATCCTGCAAAAAAACCATGCATGTACATACAATATATAATGCTAAGCTAAACAGACAATGGCAGGAAGTGGTGCATCATGTAGATCCCGACTAAGCAGGTGACTATGACTCCCTTCCTTAACCACATCAGAAACGCCATACAATAAAAAAAAACACGCACACCATACACATGCAAGTATGGGGTAAGTATCCATAATAAAACACATAAGATAATAAACCATCCATCTAATCATCAATAATAACTGAAAATAGTATAATGATCATCATACATACATGAAATGTAAAGTCTAAATGATCTCATCATATATCAACTGAATCCATATCATAATATCTGATAGTGTCAAAAAAATACCACTAAACCATCAACATAAAACTAATCCATCAAAGTTTGATAATAATAGCATCAATGTCCAGAAAATATGTGAATGAGGGTAGGCACTACATCCACCCCCCCTTGGGTTAGGCTTACTCCTGGAAGCCTACAAAAAAATAGGGATATAACTCCCTCACTCTAGCTGCATCCTCCGAAGTAGCTGAAGAATCATCAATAGGGTCCCATTGGACCCTTACCTGCTCGATGGTTCGACCCCTAAGGGTCAACCCCTACTGCTCCAGAATACGAACCGACTCCAAAGCCAACTGCCCGTCCTCTACCTGCAATGCATTCCAATCAAGAACATGCACAATATTAGGAATATACTGCCTAAACACTGAAACATGGAAAACATCATGAGTGCGAGCTAGGCTAGGTGGTAGAGCAAGACGGTAAGAAACTAGGCCAATCCTCTCTAGAATCTCGAATGGTCCCACAAAACGAGGTGCTAGCTTAGAACCCTTTCCATATCAAATCAAACTCTTTCGCGGACGCACTCTCAAGAAAACCTTATCTCCCATAGCAAACTGCTTATCAATCCTATGAGCATCGGCATACTTCTTCTGCCTATCCTATGCTGTAGTCAAATGCTCACAGATACGCACTACCTGTTGCTCCATATCACGAAGCATCTTAGGACCCAACAGGATGCGATCCTCAAGACTATCCCAACTCAATGGTGTATGACAAGGACAACCATATAATGCCTGAAATGGTGCCATGCCAATAGAACTATGATACCCGTTGTTGTAAGAAAACTCCACTAGATAGAGATATACCTCTAATAGCACCTGTGGTCTCAACCACTGTCCCTTGATGATCTACCTGACGTTGATCAACTACTGCAAAAACTCTATGAGCTCTACCTGCATCACCAACTGTAGACTATGAAACTATAGGTCTAGGTCCTAAAAATTGAGGTGCTCATTGTGGACACTAAGCTGCATAATGTCCAATCTGACCACATGAAAAGCATTTCATATTTCAGCCAAAACCTCTTCCCATAGGTGGTACATTAGATTGCTGATGATTGTTCCTACTCACAAAAGACTGGCTACTCTAAGCTGGCTGATTGGTCTAATTCTATTTATTGTGTTGAGCATTGCGGTTGTTCTTGGTGTTAGAACCTTTGCCACCGCCTTGAGCTTGAGAATTCGAGCCCTTTTGTTGTTGTGTCTGCTAAGACTATTGCTGACCCCTTAGAGAAAGAAAACTTCTTGTTACCACCTGAATTGTAGTTGCTTTTAGATCCTGATGCTACTGGCGCTCCTACAAAACCACCTTGACCAAGGTTGACACTTTGCTCAACAAGGATAGCTCAATGCACCGCATTCTTGAGATTTTTTGGCTCAAATACTTTGACACCCCCAATTATACAGTTGTTCAAACCCCTAATAAAGTGTTGTGTCAACTGAGCTGAATTTTCACTGAACCCTGAAAAAGACATGAGCTCATAAAACTTACGCTCATACTCGGTCACTGACAAAGTGTACTTTCTAAGATTATGAAATTTATCAACCCTTTGTTGTTTCCATTCCTCTGGTAGGAATCGTTCACGAAAACTCTCTAGGAATAATTCCCATGTAACACTGCTCATATCGATTCCCAACTTCTTCTCCTCTATCGTCCACCAAGTGGCCCCAAAATTCTCTAAAGTAGTGATTAAAAACCTTTCCTTAACATTTTTATCGAACTCCTGCATGGAAAAAATCCTATCGAGAGAAATAAGCCACTGCTCGGCCACATAACCAGAACCTTGCCCATTGAAAGGCTTAACCTTGGATCTTGAAAGATCCTTCATCTGAGTGGACACAATGGACCTCTGACAATCCTTCCAAGGACTCCTAGACCTGGGTCTATGCTCTTGTTCTGTCTCATGCACTTTAGGCTATTCTTGAATAGGAGGTAGACATTCTAGAATAGTCTGCATCATTTTTCTCAAACCGACCTCTTCAGACTTAGCTTGGTCCTCTCTATGACTCTCCTCCTACTGCCTACTAGAGTGCTCTTCCTTGCTCTCTACACGAGCCGATCCCTCATGGGAAGACTCATGGGCACTGACAGCTCTGCCACGACCACAACCTCTTCCACAGCCTCTAATAGAAGACCTAGTCCCAGATACCATCCTACAACAGTACAAAGTACTATTAAAATCACATGTTTGCCATAGACTATGTTCAGTTCTATGTTTAGGTTTAAGTAAAATTTCCAGTTTTCAAAACTAAGTGTTGAAATATGAAAGAAGTAATAGTTCAAGTTCTTTTTCAGTTCACCTAGTTTTCAAATTGAACAGACACACTTGATAGTTCAAAGTTCTAGTTGTTCCAAAATACCCAGAGCTCCCAATGTAGAAACTCGGGCTTTGATACCAAATTGTAATGCCCTGCCAAGGGATCCAAAGAATTAACCTAGAATTTCACTAACATTTTTTTTTCCCATAGAAGTAAACATCACATATAACTTATGCACAATAACAAAAGCAATAGCATTGTCCATCTGAAAGTAAACATAACATAAATAACAGATTACATTCTTTAAGATCCCTTAACGTTGAATTACATACATGAATCCATCTAGTACATCATCCACATGAAATAATAATGATACATCCAATATACAAATGTCCTTTCTGAATTACATTCCAGAATGCACAATCATCCACTGTACATGTCATAGGGTATGATAGGCACAAAGAATATACATACATAGAATAAGGTACATCATCCTATTCTAATCCATGATACATCAACTAAAGACAATCACATGATACAACATCATAGAGAACATATAAATCCATCATAAAGATCAAACATAATAAACTAAGTGCACGTTTCCTCCCAACTGTTAATAGCATCATTAGACCATCGTGGATCCTAGCCATCCCTCCGTGCGTAACATCCCAAATCACCGAAGAGATCATCGGTACTAACATAGTAGGAATGTCACTCCTAATATATACAACATCATATGTAGAAAGTAATCTAACATGCAAATAAAAGCATAAGATAACATCATCTAACATATGCTAATCATCAATGAAAAAGGATACACGTCCACCATCATGAAGGACGCATCAGTCACGATGTCTCAATGAATCTCAAAATGATAAGAGTGGAAAATACACTACCACCTGACTGCATGGTACCTAAGTGGTCCACTCCCACCATGCTAAGGAGATAATCTCAAGTCCCAAACAGGCTATCAAAATCACATAGCACAAATCTCCATAGTCTAGGAATCCTAAAAGTATACTAACTCAAAGGTTCCAATCACAAAACTAACATCTAATCCCAAAGGCACACAATGACATGTAGGAACCTACCATGCAAGCGGGAAAGTGTCATCGCAATTATCATGTACAAGTTACCCTGGCAGTTAGCTAAACTCCACGGGTCCATACTGATTTCATGCGGCCACTAGTATCCTCTCATACTGATGAGGCATACTATGGAATGCAAGGTCGCAACCATGCGTCTCACTACTCCCATCCTAGCCTGTACAAACGCTCAAGGCATGGGCGAGAACAAAACACTTATCTTTTTAGGTTCATTTAGTTAGTATTAGGTGTGAATGTTATCACTTATTCATCCAACTTACAATGAGTTACCCTAGCAGCCTCTTAGGGCCCTTGCCCCCATTGCAAGCCACTTCCCGTCACTACATGCAGATATCCTACCCTAATGCTCATGGACTCATAAATCTCAAAATCACAAAAGATAATCCATAATAAAATCATCAAATATGCATAAAAGCATCAATTCTCCATGAGCAAACATCCATAGAAAATCATGAACACAACAGGTCTCTATTGGCAACTGAAGTATCACTGATAATCAAATATCCAATGGTTCTCAATAACCAAAATATATATGTGTCTCAAATTTTTGGATTTGATTGTGTATAATTTTTTTACATCAAAGTTTTGGATCATACTACATGATCCATCATCAGGATGCTAGAGAGAAAAAAGAACATGAAAAAATAGAATGCAGATCCAGCCAACTGAAGAAATAGAAGGGAGGGGGGAAGGGGAGGAGAGAGAGTTGATGAGACATC